>JAQGAG010000149.1:0-22988 GCA_034696835.1 Lepidocyrtus lignorum
ATGCATAGTGCATTCTCATGGTTGCTTTATATGTTCGGTAAAGATGCCTATCTGTAAGTGGCATGCACGGACGCACGCACGCACGCACGCACGCACGCACGCACGCACGCACGGAATACTCCAGTATACACTACATCCCTATTAACTCATCATTTGATGAGTTAATAAAATGCTGCATGAAAAGCGTTTTAATAAAAATTACAAAAAGCAGCATCTTCTTTTATAAATCGACGGGTACAACATTTATTCTGATCTTTAGATATTGTTAGCACTGTTAGCAGGCAGAGTCGAATCGTCTGCTAATATCATCACATCATCATCACAATGTTATATTCTAACGTTCAAATACGCATGCTTTTATATGGTTATACGATACAGCATTTTATCTGCACACAAAATACCTATGCATGACATAGGAACATTCCCCAAATTACGTCACCTTTTAACACCCTCCTGTACTATGACCATCCAGCTCATTATTAACGTTTACCATCTCCAAAAGTGAAGTTTTGTCACATCCCTAATGAATTTGGAAAAGCTTCACAATTTCCTCAGACTACAACGTAAAATATGAACGTTTTCATCCAATGCGAACAGAAACGATATCCTTTGTATTTTTTTATACATAAGCTCACTTTTTCCTCGTATTTAAAACGTCCTTTCTTACACATAAACTGCGGACAAATGTATATAACTGCTACGTATACACATCGGATAAAAACGTTTACACAATACGTTATCATCACTGGCATAAAAATTATATCCCAGTTGGGCATTATTGGATTTTTTTATCTAAATATGACACTGAGCTAGCTAATCATTAAATTGAAAACATTAATAAAGTGATGGCGTAATACGGGAAGAGTCCCTAGTTGGTGATGATGCCAGTCCAAACATGATCTCAAGTCTCAACTGAAACTTCTCGTCTTCCCCAACAACATGCACAAAATATCCTGCCTGATGATGAGCAGCAGCAGAAGCACCCTCTCATCAAAATACAGTTTCAGTCTCTTTTTATTTCCCTTGTATTATTCACCTACCAAAATTTTATTCCCCCTCTAGCTCACCTTTTTTTCTTCAAAAATATATCTCATCTTTTTCTTAATTTTCTTCCAGACTTTGAGCAGTAATTAGATAACTTACTTGTCAATTAGCTAAAATTTTTATACACGTAAAACACGTTGAAATTATGTCTTTAGCTTTTGTATGAGTGCATTTTTGACAAGGATTTTTTTTGCTAAATTCAAAATTTCTATTTTTGATTTGTAATTTGGCGATTTTCCCTATCGACTTGAGACATCAAAAATATTAATTAGTTAAGTGATTCAAGGGAATTATTTAGAAGTCAATTGGGCTCTTGTGATGATGATGGTGTTGGGCTGGATTTAAAATTTAAATGGGGATGTAGACATGTAGTTTATAGTCAGGAAGTTCAGGAAATTACACTGAATTTGTGTGAATGTTATCTGATCAGATTATCGTCATCTGCTTATCAATCTTGTTTTGGGGTGAAATCGAAATCGAGGAGGAGTTTGAGCCTTCATAACGGAAATCCTTTTGTAAAAGCCTATCAGCGTCATTTGTCATTGGGTAAATACTGGTGAGGATGTTTATCGGTTTAGTAAAAAGATGAAAGATCAAAGATTTGTGTTTTCAATAGATCTAATTACTACTTGTGTGGTTTTTGTTGTTTGCAGTCTTTCAGCCTTTCACAACTACAGTGACCGTTGACTGTTGACCTTGGTATAGTACTCCACTACACTTCACTGGAAGGAGGAACCTGCAAAACTCACGTGTCGCTGATGTGATGGGAAGGGATTGCTGTTGAAAACACTGAACACTGAGATTCCATGATTCTGCAGGTTGATAAGCTATGCAATATTCATCCATCAATACTTCATGAGTATTGCATTTTTTTCTATGTAGTGATAATTATATTAATTATTGTTAAAATTAAAATGTTGATTTCTCATTTGTTGTGGAGGATAAATAAGTTCCTGACCATTTTTATGTTTGCATATTTTTACAGATCGAGGCGGATCGAGCAACGGGATAAGGAGAAAGTTCTGAAGTAAATTGGAAAAGTGGCAACCATATGATTATTCGGACCTACCTGGCCAGGGAAAGCCTTCATAGAAGTTTCGGGATTTAAACCAGGCGGACGCTGTTTAAATTGTTGGGCTGAAGAATTTTCATTGTCAGGAATTCGTTCAAGTTGTCCTCGAGAAAAATTGAAAACCGTTGCTGTCATTTCAATTGTCAATTGTTCAACTGCCAGCCAGCATCATTTGAAAGTTTTATTATTAGCTTATCACTTATGTGTGACATAATTAGTGAGTTGTAAAAGAATACTCCAAACCAAGTGTTGGTTGAGGGCGAAGTGGAGAAAGTATTAAGCATTTTATGTGCCTATCACCTATGTATTCGTTAACTGTACATGATACATAATGTTATAATTGTACTCGTTGATGTTTTATCATTCTTCTCGTTCTCCGTGAGCACTTAAGGTGACCTGTGTAACATAATTGTTAATGTGTATTATTACCTATACATAATCATTATAATTACTCTCGAGTCAAACTCCGTACTTCCGTTACTACTGCAGTGTACAGATGTCGAAAACTGTGTAAGAAGAAATTAGTTCGATTTATTCTATTCGATCGGTGGAAAGTTCCCCAAGTTACGCCACGCGTATATAACGAGGAAGAGGAACTTGATCTGATTTTAACTTGACATCATTTGTTATCTGTGATCTTTTTGAAGCTAAACGCTAGACTTTTTAGTTAGTTGATTTAATGCAGTTATGAATTTTTAGAATGTAGTGTGTAAAGACGACAGTCAGTAAAGGTGACGCGGACGCGACAAGCAACGCAGCTGAGAAGCATCCATAAAAAGATATGATAGATGAAGTTGCAGTACAACTGTTTAAGCTTTGAAACTTGAACTCGCCGCAGAGGGTATAATGGGATGAAATACCTTTACTGCTAAAAGGTTCATTTTGCAAGTGAGCGAAACAGAAGTGGAGTGGATGGACATTTATGGTGTACAATTGATGATCCTGGATAAGGCTCAAGGTGAATACTTTGAAAGATTGGGGAAGCGCTCCGCATTGTTGGGGTTTGATTTGGTCTGAAAATATCGCAGGATTTCTTCATACATATTGAGCATAATGGAAGCTGCTCCTTCATCCTCATCTTCCGATGCAGGCTCCACGTAAGTACACGCTTTCGCTTTTATGAATGACTCAATGACTACCACCGTTCTGAATAAAAATTTTAAAATCAATCGTAATAAGGACGATTATAACTGCTTCCTGTTTCATTTCATTACAGTGCCAGCTCAGTAGCCGAGCGGCAGGGTGGGGGAGGAGAACCAGGGTTGGGCCTTCTATTAAGACATGCTAGCCAGAATTCGCTTGACGAGAGTTCGCAAAGAAACCAATCTAATCTACCGGAAGAAGATGACTTTAAACCGCCATATAAAAACTCGACACATTTTGAAAAGGCATTTGGAATTCTGGATACTTTGAGAAAGTAAGAAGAAAATATTCCATACAACGCATTATGATTCAACTTTTTCAATTATTCCAGTAACTTTACTGTTTACCCTATCTTACTTGGCATTAAACACGTATCTTAACCTTAATTGCAGGACTCTTACAATGTGCGATGTCACTCTGGTTGCGGGAAACATTGAAATTCCAGCTCATCGGATGGTTCTCGCGTCATGCTCTCCATATTTTTACGCCATGTTTACGGCTTTCGAAGAAAAGAAGAAAGACAAAGTAACGATCCAAGGGGTGGATCCGACAGCGCTACAAATGCTTATTTCATACGTTTACTCGGGACAAATAAGTATTACTGAGGAGACCGTGCAAAGCCTACTTCCAGCTGCCAATCTCTTGCAATTATCTGATGTGAAGGACGCATGTGCTGACTTCTTGAAGCTGCAGTTGCATTCTACCAGTTAGTATTGTAATTATTGATTATTGTCCACAACGTCACTGTGCAACTTTCTTTTCTTTCTGATGAACTATTAATTTTAATTTTCAATTCCATTTCCAGATTGTCTCGGGATTCGAGCTTTTGCTGACCTACACGGATGTATTGATCTCATGGCAGTGACGGACTTGTTCATCCAGTTTCACTTTGCCGATGTAGTCGAGGGAGAAGAATTTTTAGCTTTAGACGTTGAACAGGTAACCTACATATTTGTACCTCAACCCTTTTCTTAATATACATAGGTATTCTCATTTTTAATGTATCGGAAGGTCTGAGGCTAATTTTTAAAATTTAAACCATTTCTGTACCAGGTGACAGCTCTAATTTCCAGTGATAAACTAACGGTGCCATCTGAAGAGAAGGTGTTTGAGTGTGTCTTGAGCTGGATTAATCATGACCAGGAGTCTCGTAAGGAACATGTTCCAATGTTGATGGAATATGTAAGGCTCCCTCTCTTATCTCAGGATTACCTTGTTAGTCGTGTGGATGAAGAACCATTATTGCAATACAGCCCTAAATGCAAGGATTTGTTGATAGAAGCACTAAAATTTCATTTGCTACGGGGAGAACAAAAGGCGACTTTTGCTTCACCTAGGACAAAACCACGACAGCCTGTCGGACTCCCGAAAGTTTTACTTGTTGTTGGTGGACAGGCACCAAAAGCCATCAGATGCGTTGAATCTTACGATTTCAAGGTTAGTTATAGTCAACAACAGACATTTAATGAGAAAAATTTGTTACAAATCATTACTAACTTTGCATTAATATGTGCGCTTCTTATATATTATTTCAGGAAGAACGATGGCGCTTATTATCTGACATGCCTACTCGCCGTTGCAGGGCAGGATTAGCCGTGGTTCAAGGGAAAGTTTATGCCGTCGGTGGTTTCAATGGTTCGTTGCGTGTAAAAACCGTGGAAATATTTGACCCTGCCAACGGTAAATGGTTATCGGGACCATCCATGAACGCTCGCCGGTCAACATTAGGTGTTGCTGTTCTAGACCATAAAATCTTTGCGGTCGGAGGATTCGATGGTTCTAGTGGACTCAATAGTGCCGAAATGTTTGATCTTACGAAAAATGAATGGACTAATATCGCTGCAATGTCAACTAGAAGGAGTTCAGTAGGAGTTGGTGTGGTTAATGGGAATCTATACGCAGTAAGTAAATTGTCGCACAATAAAAATTTATGTCAACAGGAATTTTTTGTGAATTTACATCTGATCATTCTTGTTTTTTGCTAGGTCGGTGGATATGATGGTTCTTCCAGGCAATGTCTGAGCAGCGTTGAAAGGTATGATGGGGAAAACGATTCCTGGATAACGGTCGCTGAAATGTCGGCTCGGAGGTCTGGTGCTGGAGTTGGCGTCTTGGATTCATTACTGTATGCCGTTGGTGGTCACGATGGTCCAATAGTAAGAAAATCGGTTGAAGTGTTTGATCCAGCTCTGAACACATGGAAAGCGGTTGCTGATATGGCTACTTGCAGGAGGAATGCAGGTCAGTTTCTTATCCTTTATAATATAATATTATATTTTCTTCTGTGGTTAGACTTAGACTAGACGTTAGAAATACTGTTAGCGGAAGTAGGTAGACTTATATAACTGAGGACTCACACCAGTTATACGTATAAATAGATCATTTAGGTCAAGAATCTTGATTCAGGATTTTTTAATCAATGATGAATGATCATCGTTAAACGATAAAAGAGTTGACCATGAATGACCATAATAATATATCTTTAACTATGCATTTCATTCCATACACATTCTACTACACTTCCATTGCCTTGCTATACCTATAGTTCATCAATTCATTCGTTATTATTGAAGTAGCAAGCGTATGAAATGAATCTGTGTCTGACTTGTTTACGTGCTGCTTTTGTTACATAATCGTAGCGCAACGAAGTCTAAACTCTAAATGAGCTTAGGATGCGTAGCACTCGGTTAAGTAAATGCATTTTCAGCTTGAGCTCATAACTCGGGTAGCGTGGCCGAGCGGTCTAAGGCGCTGGTTTAAGGCACCAGTCTCTTCGGGGGCGTGGGTTCGAATCCCACCGCTGCCAATAAAGTTTTGCACTTTTCTTCCTAAAATAGTGTGTGAAACTGGATGGACTTTAGTAATGTGTTAATTAGGGCTGTTTAGCAGCAATATTTGATTTTTATTGAGTGATTGATTTTTATTAAATTAACGACAATTAATTAATTTTCTTTTTTTTTCTGCAGGAGTGGTTGCCATCAAAGGATATCTTTATGTAATCGGCGGAGATGATGGAACTTGCAATTTAGCCTCGGTGGAAGTCTACGATCCGAAGTCTGATTGTTGGACGCTTCTGAATTCATCGATGGTCGTGGGACGTTCTTATGCTGGTTGTGCGGTTGTGGATAAGCCTGCTGGTTACCAATAATAAATTAACAGATTCTGACATGTAGAGCTGGTATTGTAATGTGAAATTAATTTCGACGAATTTCTCTCTCTTTCTATGAATGATTGCATTTGCTACGTATAGTATCATTTGTATAAAAGAACCAGAATACTTGTACCTAAATCAGTCTATCCGCTCCAAAAAAAAAGAATAAATGCAATTAGCGTCATCGCGTAAATTGAAACGGAAAAGAAAGAATGAGATGAGAAGGGAAACTTTATGTGTTTGAAGTTTGAACTAAAGGAAATATTGTCCAAAGATTTATTTTTCAGCCCTCTTGATTTAATTAAAATAATTCTAGAAGGTTTCTAGTTTTGAAAGTAGTATTTGGTAAATATCGGTATATTTAATTACAGAATTGAAACGGTGGAGCGAAATTTATTTTTATTTTATTTTTAAATTCAACCTTTTCAATTCCCTTTATGTTTATATTGTTGATCTGACAAAGTCTGAGTCAGTGGAATAGAAATCGACAGATCTTGATCTTCATTCTCTGTTACCAAGTCATATCCTCCACGCGTGTTGTAGCCTAATAGGTTCAGTTCAGAGGGAAGTACAATTTTTTATATTGAAACTAATAATCATAATCATAAACAACAAACCCGTTTTTAGACGAAGGAAGTTATGTAATCAATCACCATTATTGTATGAACTTTTCCAATTTGGCAGTTAAAGTACACCACTATATATATTTGTTTAAAATTTACGTTTTGTTATGTTGTTTCCGATGGGTAGGAAGTTTTCAAATTAAAAATATATTCATGCCCCTTCTAAAATATTTGGCAACCAATACTCTCAAAGTTATATAGTCACGTCAATTTTTATCTGCTGAGGTATTTTACAGTTAAGTTAGCAGTGGAAGTGTTACATTCACGTATGTACTTCGATATTTTGGGGTAATCTTGTGGATTTTTGGCGAATTTACATAAATAAAGTTGTTAACACGAGCACCAAATATAAAGTAAGTCTTGTTGTGAAGAAATTTTAGTTCCGTTATTTGATATTTAGAGTTTTATGTTGAAACGATATAAAAAGATTGTAACTTCAAAAACATTTGTTCCAGTTGTAGTAAGCTCAAAATAGAATCTAACAGTTATTAAATAAATCCATGTTAAAGTTAGGGAATATCTAGGACCTATGAAAGTTTCAAAAAAAAGATTCCGTAGTACATATTTGACACATTGATATGTAGTAAGCTAAAGAGAAAAGCTGCAAGATGAAGTACGAGTTCATTAAAGGCTGATTAAAGTTTCCTGATTTTTATATTTAGCTTTAGCATGCTAAACTAGTTATGTAATTATGTTAGTTATATAAGCAGGAACGAGAAGATTAAGTTTTGAGTACGTGCCCAATGATCTTTTTTTAAATTGGATATGAAAGAAACGCTTACAACTGTATAATTATTTGTAATAATTTTAATGTTGAAAATTTATTGGCATATGAAAGTTTGAGAACATTGATATTGTATTGAATTTTCAAAGCTAAATTTTGGTTATCTGTTCATGAAAGAGAAGGAGGGAAAAATCATCAAAAATCGTGGAGAAAGTAATAAAGCCATGATCTGATAATAAGTTCAATATTTAAACCTGAGATAAACAAAGTTATGGCTGGTCATTGTTGTATTTCTCTTTCATTTTTCATATACATTTTTCACTCAACATCCACAAAATCTACTTAAATTGTTGTCTAATCTAGTAACATATTATACTATTTCCTGTACATTGTACTATTGACAATATTAATACTGCATTTCCCCAACTCGTTATGACATTTTAAGGTGATACCCCTTCAGTTGCATTGTGGAATCCTCAGATTTTGAACCATGAAGTAAATCCTTCCAACGTCTTGGGAGAAAGTAAAGTAGCCACACCTCAAACCCAAGTGGGGCGATCGTCAAGATTTTCCTCCGATGCGAAGGCTAAAATTCTTCCAATAAAATGAATAAAAATACATAGATAATTTAAAAGATGGAATGTTAGAGACAGCGCAACGGTATGTGAACACTTATTGAAGTTTGGAGTGCAAGTTGCAGTTTGCAGTGTTGCAGCTGCCATGTGTATTACATCAGCATTTTATCTTCTCCCGATTACAAGTTTATGATTCGACTTCATGTGACATAATTATCATTATCACCTGGCATTTATTTTAACGGGGTCAGAGGTTTAATATGTAGATTAAGTAACTTTATTTATATATCATGTGTGTACATATTTGCCCAGTGCACCAGATCTTTATGGCACGCACTCGACCCGGATGCAAAAACCGTTCCAATTTATCTGATACACCTGAAAATGCATATGACATGTCAGCTTGCAAGTTTCAAGTGGAACTTGGACTTCGAATTCCATACGATTTTATATTTTTTTAAATCTACGTTAAATGACGTAAAATAGACTTTCTCAGGTGCTTTTACACTCAATTTAGTAGTCATGATAGTGGCTTTACCCATGTTGTTTCCAACAACCCCAATCACGAAAATGAAGGGTAAAAATAGACTTGTCTTGTCAGAAATATTTCAAGAAAACCAATCAAAACCCAAAAGCTTGTTTTCACCTCTTACAAGTGATGAACATCATTATCAAGTCATTGCTAATTTTGCCTCCTCTCTGTCTTGCATATTAATTAGGAACTTTTTTCCTCCGAGATCTCAAAGAGCGATGGGTCCGTCATCTCAACATTAATTAGCACATAACTATTCAAAACACCCAGCTCATAACTTGTCTCCGATTTTAGAAGAAAAATCATCTCGCATATGTAGATATGTATAAATGTTTCAAATCATCATCGATCCACCTTTAATGTTACCTCCCCTCCATACCTACTCCAATAAAAACGACCGAGCCAAGCAGGTCTTTTAAAAGACGACCCTAGCATCTAGTCTCCAAATTAAATATAAAAACTTCATTACTGCTATATATGCAGACAAGTCGAAAAAATGCAATTTTTTTCCGTAAAACCAGAGAAAAAAATTTATTGTAGACGGAGTAAGTGCAAACAACTTTGGTATAATAATATGTACATTTTAGTGTTTAGTAGGTTATATTATATAGCTTTTGTGTTCAACTCAAGTTGGTTATCTCTCAGCCTCCCAGCGTTATAGTCTCATCATATCGAGTGTTCAATGAGCTTGTGACGTCTGCTCTGACGCAAATAAGGAGTGCGTAGTAGACCATCATTGTGCAATTGTTACCCAATAAATAACCTCCTACCATGCAAGTTAGTATTATCAAGTATTATACCTAATGCTAAAACCAGATACAAAACCACAACAGGATAATTTTTATTATAGGTAATGCACCATTCTATTTTTATATGAAAACCACTGCAAAACCAAGGCGTTAAGCAGTAGTCCCAGTTAGTGGTAAAAATTTCGATTCGATATGCTTAACTGCTTCCCGTAAAAATGAGCTTGGAGTATGCTGGATAGTTGCCATTTGCTCCAGGCCATTCTTCTGATCCATGTTTAGGGAATAGGTATTAAATTAGAGGAGGCTCCAGTTTAGTATAGAAGGAACTGCTTACACTATTTTTTATTTACATTAGCGCAGACAATGATGTTGATAAACAGTTTTTTCCTTGCTTTTTTTACCCTTTTAATGTGTTTGGTTAGTGGAGATTGCTGAAGGGTGAGAAGGAGGGTCGGATAAACTAGATTCATTTTAGTTTGGAATTTGGTGTTATCATTCATGTCATTTTTTCCACTTTGCTGTTATCACATTAAAATATGTAGTATTTTTTTTTCTTGTAATATCCACGCTATGTCTGTGCCGAGAATATGTGTATTGTAGCGTGACATGTCGTTTGACATGTTGACAACGCATGGGGGGTTTGGGGAAAAATGAGACGAATTATTTTTTTTAAAATGTTCCTCATTGCGTAGGCTAATTAATTGGTCAATTATAGCAAATAGTACATAATGGATTGTAAAATTAAATTGTTTGATTTATTTTCGAGGCAAACATTTCGCCTCACGGATAAAATATGCACAATATCAGCCTTTTAAAAATTGCCTTGCAGCATTTGGGATTCGGGGTAAAACCCATAGTTTGAATATCTATTAGTACTTATCGTAATGCTAAATTGTACCTTGATCCATTATCCAATTTCTCCAATTGCAGAAAAATCCTAAGCAACTTCTTACGTCTTGGAACCATCATGGGGCAAACTGCTACAAATAATTTACCTAAGTAAACTGAAAAAGTGTGATAAGACCTATTCAAATCTGACCCAACAGCATCATTCTATTTCTCACACTCTGGAGAAACTTCATAAAATTTTAATTAGACCCATTAATTCGAAATTTAAACATACCTACTCCATCCCTCAATAAAACTTCAATTACGTCAGTTCTGACCCTGTCATATTAATTTTAATTCATTAAAAAAACTTGCCCAAGGCTAATTGCATCCTCTAGCTTATTCTCATTCCAGTATATCCCACCGCCCCCAACTTGAATATTTCTCTGTATTTCATTCGGCTCTTTAATTAGGTTCGAAAAACTTCCAATTATCCTCCATGTGGACAAATCCCATTATCATACTCCAATATCATTAGTATTTATTTAGACTCTCGTCCTGTCAAATCTCTGTTCTGGTCAAGATTTATTGCAAACCGCTAAATACGTATGAGACCAAGCTCCAGGCCTGCTTCCAGCTAATTTTTTTGTCCAGGAATATTCCAACTTGCAAGCGACTCTTTTCTCTCCAGAGTTTTACATGGACAAACATAACATACCTTTATGCACTTGTCTAAACAAATAAATTGAGATGTGATTAGCATAACATCCATCTTACATAACAGTCATTTATTTAGAGATAATTGCTATAAAAATGAATGGAAATGGATATGCACCAGGTCGTGTCAGCGCTTCTTTTCTTGGTTCGTGCGTCATTGCGGGTTGTCAGATACACACGAGCCACCACACCACACTCCCATTTAACTTCTGGAGTATCATATATTTTAGTTATTATTTAGTAAAAGTGTGATGGGTTGAGTTACAAGTGGTCATGAATTTCTCTACAAGGTTAGATTTTCCTAGAAAAAGTAACTAGCACACATGGCGTTTATCCATATCAATCATACTTATGGTCATAAATGACTATCGAAGCTTTCATGAATATTCACTTTCCTATAAATAATGGTAAGGAAGTGGTCCAACACGTGCTCATTGTAAAACTAACCGAGAGGGTAATTAAACTTGTCGCTAATTTTAATCCTAGAACTTGGCTAGAATCTAGAAACCGTGAGAATTTATCATCCAAATTTGGTACGCAGTTTTTGTTGGATTACGTCAGTAATTTAATATTTCACATCGTCTCATGACAAGAATATAATTGAAGCTCCAGCAATTTCTAGATTTTAATCGGATTTTAACAGATTTTGTTTGTTTGCCTGGTGCGGTCAAAAAACCAGTCCAATCTAGTTCCAATTTCAATTCATAGCACGGTCCATACATCACTTTTGAGGAAGTTTGTAACTTCACGGTTTTATATGCATCCAATAATGTCTAATTTTAAAATAGAAAGTTATCTCATAAAAGTATAATAGGTAATCTAGTCTTATAATGCCCCTATCATCATCATGAACATGATCACACCTCTTCACCGCTCATCAAACCATGAAGAAGACAAACAATGAAAAAAAAATGCAAATAAAAATAAACGCAAAGAAAGCAACGGAATAAAAACATGATAAAATTAAATTAAAATAATTTATTAAAATCCACGTCAAAAAATATTGGCTCCAGAAAAACCATACGCTTTAAATCGATTAGTTTTCAATCATACAAATCATAGTCAAACTCAAATTATATTCCACGAGCAGATTAATCTAAAATCATACAAGCCATGTATAATTATAATTATACAACAAAAAATCATATGTATACTTATATATATACCAGCTCAAGTTCTAAAAATAAATCTAATTAATGCTATGGTCAAACTCTGTTCATTACATTAGATAGCTTCATGTTCCAAACATAAAATTACAAAAAAAAATGTCGTACGTCATAGATAAAACATAAAAACTGCGCCTGTTCGCCAAAACCGCAATAAAAACTTGAGTGTATGAACCCAGTAAAATTAATTATAAAAAACATCACATGACAGAAAATTACCAGAAATGAAATGGATTAAAATACATAGTATAAAAAAATAAGAGGATTAACACAATAAAATCCAGGTCGTTTAACTGAAAATTGATATGGCTAAACTAAATATGAGCGCTATTATACATAGTTAATTTTATTTTCCACACAGAGAAACTCACCTTTTTCTAGTCAATCATCCAAATTAATACAGACCAACAAACACAGAATTCCTCTAGTCAAAAATACATAAAGGAAAAGTGTGTCAAATAATTTTAATCATAATCATAACGAAAAACGCATGCATACGTCAACTTATTGTTATTTAACTATTAAAATTAACATAAAAATAGTAAAAACTAGATAAAATGCACTCAAATCATAAAAGAGTCAATAAATAAAAATAGTAAAATGTCACATAGGTGGAAACACATTCTCTTGCATACATATCCCACGTGACACTACAGACACATAATGATGTCACCTTAAAACCCGTCCTCGAATGTCGAATCCTGCTAAATGATAAAATGATGAGAAAAGCTTCTCGTTTTTCTGAAGGCGATATGATGCGGTTACGAATTATTATATCTTTTAGTAGAAAAAGAAAGTTAAAAATTCTTACAATAAAAAAAAATTACTGCGACGATATCATGATAACCTGCATACTAATATTGAACATGTTTTTTTCTTATGAGAGCTTCGAACGTAAGCGTCATACTTATAAAGACACCTGTCTACCGTTGACAGTGGGCAATTTCATTGGTAAAATATTAATTCTCAGAGATTCTCATGTGGAGACTCCCTCGTCAGCTATAAAATGACACATTTGGAACAACTGATGCAATCACCAGCTGCAGCCGTTGTCCTACTCATCCCTTGTTTAAGGTGGGTTTTGTACGATTGAACAGTGCCTGAACCCTGTGACGCAGATCTACATCTGCAACTAGTTTTACCAGGATGACTCTTATCTTCGTGGTGATGATGGTGGTGGTAAGCTTGGTTCTTTTGTAAATTTTTGTTATTCATCGCCAAACAGTCCGCGCAGTTATCGTAAGTGGAGGCTGCCCAACAAACGGGGATCTTCCCGTTGAGAGGCTCCCCACAACAATCCACCATTATCCCATCCACCAAAGCGCCTTTCTTCTCTATATCGCTGTTTAACGCAATTAAACTTAAATTACTACTGATCATCTCGGAGGGTGGATTGTTCCTCATCCCATTATTGCTTATCATCATCATCAACCGACGACCCGCACAGTTTTCATCAGAGCAACCATGCAACTCTGACTTGGAAGGTGGGAGGGAAGAATCAGGACTTGGGAGCATGCCACAGTAGCTTCCACATTTCCGATTGAAGTCTATGTTCCCATTAGCCAGCTTGGCCTTCCCATTAGGGACATTGGCATGGGCTGGTGGAGCTGTGAAGAAATCGACAGTTTGCTTGCTCAGTAAAGATTTCAATGCGTCATGCTCAGACCGTTTATTGTCACTCGTTCCACTATTCTCAAAAATCGAGGCTCTTTGTGAAGGCACGCCAGAAGAAGGGAGAGAAGAGATTGGCGGATCACATGCAGCAAATGCAATAGGTTCCAGCATGGAGCCGGAACGGTTACCCCCACCACCTTTCTTACATTTGGAGAAAGCTTTGAAGCCAAAGTAGCTCTTGCGAAGACCATCGCAACCATTACCACCATCACCAGAGTTAGCAGATCGATATGAAAATCTCGATTTACCCCGGAAGTTAAAAAGTCTATGAAAGCATTTGCATTTCGCCCGTGCTGAGTTTTTCTCTTGTGCTTTACCATCTCCCGTTTCAAGTGACTTGTCTAAATTATCCTTACTACCCATAATGTATGAAGATGAGTTCATTATTTCCAACGAGGGGGAAAATTCGCCCACATCGTCATCACCGCCACCACCACCACCACCGTTTAATTTAGTATCAGAAATATTACTACTAGCAAGAATCGTATCTACAGCGAGAGAGTTGAAGTCATCTCCAGCACCAGTTTCAGAAGCAGCACTGTCAATAAAGTGGGAAACGGGGAGTGTTGTTGTCGAAAATTTTCCCATTTCTACAGTGATCTCAGCCGTGGCCTTCGTCATGAGCATCATCAACTCTGATTTAGATTTACCTTTGAAGTTGGACTCATCATTTGGTGCTGAGGTGGGATCTAAGTCTGCATTACAGTTTATGGTGGAAGTGGGAGGTGGATGTTCGTCCGATTTCAGTTTCAGCGATAAACCGACCGGCTACAGAAAAAAACAATGGAAATACAAAATTATTATTCATTCAAATTTTTGCTTTGTGATTCAGCTTTGTTCCAAAATTAGCCATTTGAATCTCTACAAAAAATGAAATTATGCAAGCTCTCACAAGCATAAAACCACAAGTATACCGAGATTCGGTGGTGAGCAGACGTCATGAATGACAGAAATAGGGAGACAAAGTCTAAAAATAAATTATTCTTATGATGACATGACAAAAATGCTTAAAACTCTTACCTTGTGATCGCCCATACATACTTTGCTCCCTATTAAGTTGTAGTCGATGGGAAAATCCTGAAAATCATAGCAAAAAAATCAAGACTCTTTAACAATGAGTTTAAATTATGATTGTCGTGGGCTCATTTTCTAATCAAAAGTCAAGCAGAAAAATTGACAAAAAATATATTTCCAGTGAAATGCAAAATTATGAGATTTGTGCTTTTGTCATACCTTTGCAATGATGCTCATTGTAGGAGGCGTGTATAAAACTCGATCACACCAGGCAGGCATCCTCGTCCTCATGAACTTCTCTGGCTGGTCAATCTCCTCATCGAAGGGATATGTCGGGTGAAAGTTCAGATCAAATTCTTGAAGCAAGCCGGAATATTGCTTGCATTCGAAATCGTGGGGCTTTAACTGCAACAGGGGATCATAAATATGCCATAATATTCAAAATATTTGTGACAATTTGATTTATCGACGGTCGTGAATAATTTTTTTCTCCGCCTACCCATTCATACGACTGCTTAAATCTTAGCTCCTGCTCCGGACAATGGAATTTTTTAGTGGCAACAATGATTTCAGATTCGACTCCAGGACAGTCAAAGTCCTTCCTGAGAATCTCCATCACCCCGAAAGCATTAATTCGGAAGTTGAAGTCACCAAAAATGAACAGTGGACATTTACTCAGTCCGTTCGTGGATTGTATCCTGTGGGCAGTAGCAAACAAGCAATATATAATATGCGTGGGCAGTTCATAAATTGCAAATAATAAATTAGATATAACTTGAAGCAGTTTAGCCACTGGCCATACTCCATGTTTTTTTTGCACATGACGCATGCATAAATGAATACAAATTTTTTTCTTTCCTTACCTATCTAAAGTATATTTCAAAGTCTTTTCCCTATGTTGAGCGAACGGGGAAGGGAATGCACTAGCTGCGACGAGATTACAGGAGTCGTGGAACAAGTGGATGTTCACGAGATCCACGACGGTGCTCCCTATTCGCCATCTCGTTCTTAGGAATCCTTTCCGAGACCATTTACACTGGAGACCAGACAATATTAAAAACATTCCATCAAGTACTTTTCTTCGGATTAGCGCATTTTCCACATAACATAACATCCATGAGTTTATCGCAATCATTACCCTTGCTTAATGATAGTAAAAGAGTATCATCAAAAATAAGTGTAAACTTTTTTCTTATAAAAAATATTCCAGGTATATAATTTTCAGAGGAGATTAGGGCATTTTTCCAAGTCAGTAAAAACCAGATTAAGTAACTCAAAGTAATTTACCACCAAGTCTAAAAATATCATTTTCCCACAACTTTTCCTCAAAGCGTAAAAATAAAAATGGATGTCTTAATTTCATATAATAATCCTAATCGTAAGTTTGTTTGCATTAGGAAGTGGTAAAGTGATATGTGGGTGTTACGTAGTAAGTCCACGGTAGTTTTTTTATGAGGAACAAGAAGCTGGTTTCAAATAGCTTTATTTAGACAGAAAAAACTTTTCCATTTTCAGACAAAAATGAAAACCATGAACCTCAAACATGTGTACATGTACATACGCACCAACCAAAACCTCAAACTCGGAATGATGGGGAAACGGAAGAAGAAAAATTGCCCCGAGACAATGTAATCGTTTGCTTAAATGTAGCAAAAAAGTTGGCTCTTAAGAAATGAGTTTAATTTTTTTTTTCAGTTTGCATATAAAATGTTTCGATTTTAAGAGTTGATAAGAGCATTGTATTTTTTACTAATTTTGGTCACCCTCTTTTGTTTAATATTTTTCTATAAAATATTTTACTGATAAAGTTGTTCATCCATAATTTATCTCTCCTTACATTGGGATAAAAATTCCGTGGGAATTTCTCCTTCTGCTTGCGACTCGTCTGGTCCAGCGCTAGCCCCATGTGAACGTTGGGGTGGAAGGAAGGGGTGGTAGTGAATGAAGACAAAGTCGATGATACTTCGTGGAACTTCGCATCTGTGGAAAAGACAAAAAAACTGTGTTAACTCAACAAGAAAGAACAAAGAAAAAACGTGCTACAAAACACATTGCTTTTCATCAGTTTCTGCTAAATACATGTCATATATATTTCAAGTATTCAGTATTTTCCAGTAACATGTAACATTTTTCAGCCTGTCTAGAACAGCTCACTTATTCATTCGTCGGCATATGCCCATAAGAAAATAATTTACATTGAATTCCTATTTTTCACAAAAGTAAGTTGCTTGTTTGTCGGCATGTTTTACTTGAAATTGTACTTTTTATACTTTCTTACGAACACCTTTTCCAGCTACCTCATCCCTAAAAATAATTGGCATACTATAAATTTTCTCGCATATTCTGGTTCATTGTCCTGTCAAAAGTGACCGAAAAATTACTACGTATGGCATAGTCAACTCGAGGCCCCTTTTTTCCTCATCATAATCTGCTGAGCCAAACTCAAATAAATTTACAATGTAGTTACGCATGTCAATAATTTCTAATTAAACTACAAACTACAAGTAAACTTGAAACTCACAAGAGTGACAATAATCAACCATATATATCTCTCCTTATTCCTTATCTTATCCCGTGTACGACCAAATGCGTCATCAATGTCACAACACTGTCTGATCTGACAGGGAATGTGGCTGATATGGTGGAACGCGACAAAAATGACAAAATTACTTGGATTTGTCTACATACACCACCACACATACATCCATAAGCCAATCGACTTTTATGATATTTATATAGAAAGGAAAATGTGATTTAGGCTGAATTTGGAAACAATTTGGCATTTGACAAGTGTCGTGACGGATATTTATAAATATTATGATTACATTTTTAGAGTACCTATATTCTCACTCATCTCATCTCCACCTACAATTTTTTTATTGACATGCTTGTAATATGGATAGAAAAATATTTTTGGATGTGCTTTTATTTAGCGCTATCCATATCCCTGCCCTGCTCTGTCGCCGTCACGAGCCAAAGCCAAAACCAACTAATTTAGTCCCTGCCATTTTCTTAGCGCAGGTGTGACAGTATTATACATACTCCCTACTTGAAATAATATTCACGTTTAGGCATAATATCCTCTAAAGCATAATTGATTTCACGTAATTAATGATCTTACCTTGAAAATCCCAAATGTGAACTGGTAGCCGGAGGGACTCATGGACAAAGTAAATACTTGACAAGGCCTAAAAAAGAGAATCAAGTGGAGATGCGGGGTTAGCAATGACGTAGTTTTATTGTAGTACCCACCCAAATTTATTGTTTACAATGGGATAATGAGATGACCGCTGATCATGATATCACCCTGAAGCTGATGAACTTATCATTTCATTTTTAGCTTATAGCGCAGGTAATGGACAGAAAATTATTGAAATGTTACGGGGATCATTGGATTTCGGAAGGATATAAAAATGATAAGGTGTTTACTTTTCGGGATTAAAAGGATTAATTATGTCATAAAAGTAGACTTTGGAAAGGGGGTATTTGCCCAGAAAATTGTAAAATACAAAGGTCATCTTGGATTAATGGACTAAATTAACAATCACACTGCTATTTTTAGAAGAAATTCAAGCTCAAATAAATCGGTGTAATTAAGTCATCCAATATTCATGGCCAATAATTAGTTATCTAAATAGATGTAGAGTTTATTACTAGCGGTTAATTTATTGTGCACGTACAGTGTACTGATCTTTCAGATCTGATCTGGTATCCACAAATGCTTCAGCCACTCTGAAATGGAGTTGTTCCATACGGTCAACGAGTTGCCTGTAAAGATAAAGCAAATCACATAATTAGTTTAAATAATTTACATGTCAAGTCAAGATACGTAAAATAACTTGAATGAACTTTTTTTGTTGCCAAAATGGAGAAAATTTACGCTAATCTATTATAGTTTAGTCTTGCGTGTAGTAATCTGGCATTATTTTAAAATTCGCAACATGCCCCAACCTTATAATCTTTAAGTATCATCTTACTTTCATCACTCATCAAAGTTAATTTGTCTTTTCACCATGATCATGACTTTACTTTTAAATTAATTTTAATTCTCAAAGTAAACAGGGAATTTAAAGGGGAACGAGCCCATCATCATCCTTATCAATTTATCATTATATCCTCTTCAAACTAAATGCCAGCATTCTTTCCAGAATCAGTTTCCAGCTCTAGCAACTCCGTTTCTAGTCCTTGATTCCCACATTTTGCTGTTTTTCTCACGTTGCGCGAGCCTTCTAATCATAATCACCCATAAATATGGAACGTGACAAGGAAATATATAAAACTACCTATATTACAAGTTAGATCAACATCAACACAAATATATGCTTATGCAATCTATAAAAAAATAGACAAGTTTATTTTTTAAACAGTCTAGTCGTCCTACCTAATAAATCTAACAAGCGTTACCCTTGAAGGCTTTAAAAGTTTTATTTTTAGGAGATAACTTACTTCCTCTGAGAAAATGAAACCAGTCTTGATAATTTCAAATTATAAAAAATTATAAATGCAATAAAGTAAGTGTTGGAAGTTGCCTTGAACTGCCTCTGACCCACGATCCATTACATTACATATACGTCATACGTAACTTTTTTTTATAAATAAAATGGCAAGCTGCGGATTTCATTTTGAAAAAGTGCATCGAAAACAAAACATTATTTTTTAAATTCACCAGCCACTCTATTTGCATTTAAAAAAAATACACGCAATAACATAAACATGATCATTTGTGAATTGTGACATGGCTTGAGTTGAGTATGTGCTTACGCCAAAATTAAAAACTATTGCAAAAACCACCGCCGGTGGCGCCGTTCCTGCAACGCGCTACCAGGAATTATTTTTCGCAGTTATCTTCTGCAAAATGATTATGCTTTCGAAATGTTCCAAACCTGTTTCTTCGCACATTCTCGTAATAATTATGTATGTTTTCCGTTGAAAACTGAAAAAAATAACCCTTTTTATGCAACACCAAAAAAGTACACATGACCGGTCTTGAACCTTCCTTAGTGTAACAAGTACTTAATTACTATCTTAAAAGCTAATTAAATTTTTCCATACAATTATCTTGTTGTTAAATTAGCTTATCATAGCATGAATTGCTTCTATTTTTAATCCACACCAAGCAAACCACCCACCATGCTTGTGCGATGCTATTAAACTAAATCTACAAAACGAGTAGCATTTTTCGCAAAGAAAGTGCAAATTTTATGTTTGCAAAAAAGTGCTTCAAGCTAATCTAATTTTTTTAAATGTGTCGTTCTAGGCCTTTGCATCTCTGACGTAAATAAATGTTCGGAGACAGCTCCTTCCTGACTTTTAATGAAAAACAGTAAATAAGATGGAGACGTAGACATGATAAAAAAACTGTATACTTTGCCCCCGATGCGATTACAAATTGGAGGTGAAGCCAGTTAAGATTTATCTATGAGGTGATGTGATATGACCCGATCATCATTTCTCCATATGAAAAGGAAAACTGATGATTTTTTTTATCTTCTAGTGTGATGACGGCAGCACTGATTAGCTCAGGAAAAGGGATCAGAGATCATAAAACTCCACACATTAATGCAAACCATTCACATGTATTTATGTGTAAATCAGTAAATCCCATTCATATGTATCGAACATGCAGATTTTTTTTTTAAAAACTACCTAATTCAATTTTTTACCTTTACTGACCCTCAACACATTTTTTTGATAAGCTTCTGCTCATGTAACTCATTCAAACTAGCACATTTAACCGAATTATTTATACATTCATTTGTAAATTGTAAATCTCGAATGCTCTAGTTTCTCGGCTTTGTCACCGTCTACTGCAAGCCATATAGCTATTGTAAACCCATTTACAAAAAAGTGATATTTAAAAAATGTGCAGTTTTGAAAGAACTGACGTCACAAACGACAGCTCGTCATCATGATTATAATCGCAAATTATTCTGCTACTGGGCACCCGTATTTCACCTCACCCCATTCACATCAATTTCTCATCATCCCACGCAACTCATTTTTTCTAGAGCAAATTTAAATACAATGTGCTAATAAAAATATCTTCCCATTTAGCCCAAACAAGCTTATTTAAAAATTTGCAACAAAAAAAATCATGTCTTTCCTTTTCAAAACTTCTCGAAAAACCTTGGTCTTTTGTGTAAGGTCAGGCAGTTCAATCTTGATAATTGAGTGAAACACGCAATCCCATCCTCATCCTTTGCGACTACCACAACAACCTTCTCATCCTATCTCATGTTACTCTCTTCCTCTCTCTCTCATCTTTACCAGCAATATATTTCTCTCTTGTACAGACGTAAGAAGCAAAAACATGATTTTTGATAAAAGATAAACTACTTGTTGCTCAGTTTAAAAAACAGAGCCAGATTTACCGTTCTGATAAGAAGACGGGATTTAATAATACTAATGACTGGTGCCTGGTTTTTGCTCTTGTTGATAAAACCATGTGCATACATTTCACATCCATGCTCGGGCGAATTTCTCCCTTGCAATGACGCATTTTGCAAAACACGTTTTAATCTTTTTAACTTCTCACGACTACCTTTGCACTGGTAGAGTAATCATATCAAAATATATGTAGATAACATGCTTTGTAGACAAAAATGTACTGCACTTTACTACACATCCCATCGGCTCGGATCACCGACCAAGACATCGCCTCCATTTTAGTAAAGTCGAGTGATAGCCTTACCGGCATTTTAAATTGCTCTTGGGATGATTTACGCACAACAGCAGACAAAATATATTATTATGTTATGATAAGGGACAGAAAAAAAACAGTTCAATGAATTTTTCCATCCATAATCATCTCATAATAGCCTATGATCATACTGCTCCGTTTTTTATTTTACCTTGCCAATCCGTCTGATCAAGGTAAGGCGGTTGTGGGCTTTTATGTGGTCGCTCAATCTTAAACAGCGTTAGCGTAATAATGGGGTTTGGCCCTTATATGGATATGGATGCACTTCCATAAAATTTATCTTTTCGTGAAAAAAATGCAGACTTTTTAAGATAAACATATTATGCAAAAAAATAACTATGATAAAACAACAGCTCACTCATCTCGTTCTACAAGCTCATTAGTATTTTTTGTGAACTGGAGTAATTGATATAAATGAAATATGATTGCACGCAAAACACATTATCAGACCTTTACCGGTTTTCGTGAAACAACTAAACAGCCTTGACCAGTCTACTGGAACAGTGTTGTTTACGTAGAAAATAACCTTTTCATTTTTTTTCTTTGATTTTGGAGGATTTAATTGGGAACAAAGTAATAAAGTATTTTAGACAAGACCGGATCACATCAGGGTTCAGGATCATGTTATAAAATAGATTTAACAAAATGTCTTTTATTTTTCAGTTTCTCCGACCAAACTTGGACCATAAAACAGCGGAAATCAATTAAGAAGAAATCTGTTAACACATCTTTTGAGATGCATTAAAAGCAATTTTACAACAACGAAAATTCACCGACTTAATTAGAATGACGTGTCCAGAAAAGTGGTGGGAGTGAGCATTACTCATTCTCATCTAGATCAAAACGCAATAAGATGACGAGATGAGATGGTGAATGGCCGAGATGAAGGATTTTATCGCTTTTTTTGTACTTTATCATAATAACAATCATATTATTACATAACTCATACATACTTACTCCAGTTTGGACCGCATTGCATCGAGCTGATGGATGCTTCCACATAAAAATCATGTAGTCTCTTTTTGAAGTGCACATTCCGCAAATTCTCGCATTTTCAATGAAGAAAAAAGAAACCGAGCATCTGGCAATCAGTCCACCATGCCGTGGCATATTGCAAATAAAATGTTGAGAAAATGTTGAAGGTGAGTAATGCAACACGATATCGAGCCATTCCCATATTTAACCGGCAATAATCCATTATCTAATAAAATGATTGTAATTACAATGACGTACCTGTAAGGTTTTTGTAGTATAATAATACATAATATTCAAATAT
>JAQGAG010000150.1:0-22988 GCA_034696835.1 Lepidocyrtus lignorum
GTGCGCACAGACAGACGGACGGACGGACGGACGGACGCCAAATCGATCGCATTACTAGCTTTCAGCTACGTAATAAAGGCCAAAGATGGGAAACTACCATTTTGTAAGGGTAGAGATAACGGAATCGATTTATAATTTATATGCATATATATATGTGCACAAAGCCCATCCAATTCATTTGCATTTAACTCGAATCAGGCAGAAAAATTAAGATAACGAGTTTGATCATGTTGATGATGATGATAATGATTATATGAGCATGGCAGGGGGAAACACGTTTTGTTCTGATGACTCCATTATAATGAACCAATTTCCTTTTTTATTGCCGTTATTACATGGAAATTATTTCCACTCTTGAGAGCTCCTCCGTCATTCGCTAGTTCACAATTACAATATTGCTCATTCATACATGCCAAAGTATTAAGGTTCATTGACTTTCTCTATTAACCCTATTAAACCTCGTTTTTAACTGTAAAATCTACCAAATTATACATATCATTATCATAACCGTTCAAGAAAGACTTATGGAGATGGGGCACTCTGCTCTTATCATAAGAGCTTTAAATGCTATTTTTTTAGTTTCTAACTAGCTTTCTCTTCAAAAATGCTCCTACAAGAAAAAAAAACATACTTTAGGGACTAGTTTCATAAGAGGCCTAGTTAAATTACATCAGGAGTAGTAAGCAGAGACCTAAAAAGTATCAAGGGAAATCAAAGATCTGATTTGTTGTAAATGAGATTTATTTTACCTTCTTGAATACCATGATGGGCCCATGGGCCTAAGCTTTGTTTAGAAAGGGAAGAAAAGTATTTACTTTTTCGTCAACCGTTACGGTTTCTTCAAGTATGAACCTAGATCGTATTAAGGTAGGTATGTAGGTATATTCATATTTATTACGTACCTGTAAGGTATGTATTGGTTTTGGCATGACTCCGTCTGTCCGTCCGTCCGTCTGTCTGTCCGTCCGCGCTCTAGCGTCTAAACGCGTTGACCGATTTTATTCAAATTTGGCCCGTAGGTACAAATGGTAAATTGTAAGAAGTGTATTGTTTTTGGGGTCAATCGGACCATGGAAAGGAGGTCAAAGGTCAAGGTCATATTTTTTTTCAACTGACATGATATAGTAAATGGGGTATCAAAAGAGAGGATTTTGATTGCTGATTTCAGTAATATATGTTTCGTCAGTGTTAGTTACATAGGTAGTCACTTAAAAATCACTGATGAATAGTTCCAAAATTTGAATTCGTCAACAATAATTTGAATATTATGTATTATTATACCTAGTTCAAAACCCTTACAGGTACGTCATTGTAATTACAATCATTTTATTCATACCATACGATACAGAACGACATTTTTATTTGCCCTTTCCCCAGGAAGTGCTGCGTAACCAATCATAAAAGATTTACTCTAAGGAGCTCATAAACATTATAATAACCACATGCGTACTTAAATATTTCTATTCGTGTGCGAATAATCTTTACATCTTATTTCAGACTTAACAACTTCCGGAAATTACATTACGGTGGCTGTTTTATTGCGATGCTGATTTTCGAGAGGCAAGCATGGACATATTTAGAATTTGGATTTAGAAGTCGTCTTAAAAAACCTGAAGTGCTTGTACAAGTAGAGTAATGCGCGATTGAAAAAGATTATTAAATTTAAGAATAGTTTGAGCTTACACATGAAAAAAAGTTTAATGATGACAACATAGGCAGGCATAATATAGTTGTAGGTAGTTCCAGTTGCGTGACCCTATTTCTTAAGGACGTTGCTATTATTTATCATTCCACTACCAAACTGGTAGAATCTACAGAACTTACATTCATTTTTCATGTAATTTACTATCAATTTGGATAATGTCACATTTATCATAAAAACGTTTGTTCCGGAGTTCACTACTATTTCATAAATCATCCCAAAAGGAAAGCGACGACACTGTGGATTTATTTTAAGAACTAGAAACGTCAAACAACCATGTGACTTCAGAACTATGGACCATCTATAGACTCTTTATCTTCTTGATGTTCCCATTGCAATGTCCCTACTCTTTTATTCCAAATGCAAAAACCAAGACAAAGATAATGTATTTAATCATTTAACATTACCGTTCACGTGCTCGTAATTTTCCATTTTCTCTAATGTCGCATTGTATTACTGAAGTTAAGCTATCTTGATCGAACCTCTTGCGGAAAACGTTTTTCTGGCCCATTTTCTAGATTTTCTCGAAGAATATTACCATTTCAACATTCTATGCATGTATCGCTGATTATACTGAAGTGAAAGTAGTTTTTGGTTGTCCCGAAGCCTTCTACATTGAATTTTTTGGCGAAGTACTAAGGATGGATGTCTTCAACGAACAACGGCTTCCATATTATGTATGTCGTTCGATTTGAAAGAGGACCTGATAATGTAAAACATTTTATCATTTCCTCTTATTCCAATAACCTGATCAAATCCGTCCTTATCTTCAGTCAAAATAACGAAAGTGACTTGCAAACTAACAATCCAAGCTCCTTTATCATTCCCTGCCAAACTAGTAAAAACGGTAAAGTTCAGTATTCTTTTCTGTTTGAGTTCGGACTTATCTGCTGTCTGTCTTACCTCCCAATTTTTGTTACCGTTATCTCCCAACACAAGTCCAAAACCTTGGAAAAAATTCTCATAACTGGAATGGTTCTCTCAAAATGAGAGCATTTTTCTTTGCCAACTTTCACTACACTTTATCTAATCAATCACATAACCTCAGGCTAGAGGATGGACTACATTGTGGTATGTTTTTTGAACATCCTTCCTCTTGTAAATAGGAAGGAAAACAAGATAGCGAGACCTTTTCGACCTTTCTCCCAGATCAGTTGTGCAGCTGGCGTTTAATGGAGGAGGGGGAAATTGAACAAGTTTGAAAATCATCCTGTTTAGGTTCCCCCTTCCTTCCTGTGTGGCTTGATACTGATTGGATAAGATATCTATTTGCTTTTAATAACTTTTCCCAACTAGTAAAACATTTCAATTTACACTTGCTTTAAATAATGGAGTGTAGAAAGTAGAAAAAAAAGTTCCTGCAAAGGGAATTCTATTTCTTGTGCAGTTTTCTCTACTTTCTTATCTTTCTTGAATATGTGTGGTTCCTCTTCAGCTTCCACCCACGTAACACTCAACTTTTCACGAGATGTGATTGTGACGAGTATTCCAGACAGTAAATTATTCCATTTCGCGAAGTTTGAAAAAATACACAAAACGAAAAAGCATATTTTCTCCTTTTTTGCAGAAAATTGTGCAACAAAGTAAAACACACATTCTTGTAAAAAGACGAATACATTATGTGGAGGAATGAAATCAGCATAATATCATATCAAACAAGACATTCCATTTTAGCAACAAAACTTCATCAGATTCCCACAACGTTCCAGTTTTTTCCTCTTCCTCCGCAGCCGGCATTCCTTTTTAAAATTAACATTTAACCGACGGAAACAGAAGGGAGGGCAAAAAAAAGTTGCTGAAATGTTGGAAAGAGATAGTATGAAGAGGGTTCTTTGCTAAAATTGCGAAAACCAAAGTGGACTTAGGGGAGTAGGTAGCGCAATGTGGTTTTCAGGCTTATGCGGTGCGGTGGTTTAGTTTTGGCAATACTTGCTGGTAAGTGGGTGGTCGAATATGCAGAGGAGATGAGAGGCAAATGGCCAGAATATGTTTCCATATAACTATATTCTCTATTTAGGAAACCAACTATCAGCATATACCATATTATTACGAAAGCATCTCTCATTCGATCTGTAGTTTCCGCAATTCCTCATTCCAGTGCTAACCGAGATTCAAATCTCTCAAACCTTTTTCACCGTTTGTAGGGGTGAGTGTAGTGTATGCACTTTCAAAATTGAAAGACTCTCTAGAGGGCCCTTGTCACCACCATCCATATATATTTTTTTGGTTCTCGAGTCCCCATTCAATGAGAGAAGACATGGGGGTTCCCGCGTGATTATGATTATGCAATTCGAGGTTCAGCATCATACAGGTATTCTCATTATTCATTGGCAGGGATTTCAGCAAGTTTTTTTGAAACATCAAAGGTTTTCACGTACCATTTATTTCAATGAGAATTTATAGGTGGGTTTATGTCAAAAGTCACGTAGGTAGCCTCTTATGTATGACAGGTTTGATTCTAATAATAATTTTCTAGTTTCTTGAAGAAAGGTAGACTAGGTCTAAGGAGAAAAGAAAATATTAAATTCCTTTGAATTTCCAATTTTAAATGGGAGAAAAATTTCTATACAACATTTTAATAAATCACCTGGGGTTCTTTCTCTTTTTCTACACCTGTACCTATCCTTTTAATTTATTATTTTTTGGTGAAAAATTGCACAAGGTTTTGCAGGTGAACTTCATGAAAGCTAGTCTGCATTTAGTCCTCCGCAAGATGTGCACATATTGGGAGAGAATAAAGAAAAGCTTGTATCAGCACGTGTACTTTCTCTGAATACACATATTAGGTAAACATCCTTACATAACAAAGCGTTTTTTTCTCTCTCCGACTTCTCCTAATCTGATGACAATCTCATGTATTAAGAGACTAGAATTGAATGGCAAAGCAACTGCTTCCATTACTCCTCCATGTCAAGGAGAGTACAAAGGGCAGGAAATAACCTGTTTCGAGCCCATTTTGATGTCTTGCCTTGTGCTACATTATCTTTTTCTCTTGGAGCGGTGGAACATGCATCAATAGGTATAAGAAAAGTACTTTCGGAAAGACGGATACACATACATGATAAGGTACGCTTTAAGACGTTGAATAAGAATAATATTTGTATTTTGTTATGCATGACCCACGCCACCAAAATTTCAGAATCCATTAATGATAAATTAAGTACAACTTTCCATGGAATAACTTTGTATAACAGAGTGACAAACAGGAAGAGGAAGTTGTTGAATTCGCTCAGCAAGGTGACATGAGTCGAGTGACACGAGTATGACGTGTTTGAATGAAAAACATTTTAGCGCAAAATGTTTTTGCTGAACAAATTGCAAACTGTGATAAGAAATTACTTTGCAGCTATTTTGCCAAGACTGTTTCGATAGAAAGACTTTTTCTAATTTCCTTTCCCATTTCAAATTACTTTTGCTGCATGCTGTAATGCAGATGAGAAATAGACCTATGAATTACATACTATTATATGAGATGTAGATAAGATCAATTCCTTTACGTATTTAACTTCAGCTTATATCAACTAAACTTCTCATGAAGTATATTGTTTGCTGTCGCTTCCGGCTACAACTATGAAGTTTGAATGCAACTCATCGTGCTTCTGCGATCACAGAGTATAAACAGTACTATTTATTAACAGAATACATATTTTAAAAAATATGACGAATTCCGGCGATTTGCAAAATAAATAAAATTGGATTTTACTAGTACTAGCATACAGATTTTTAAATGATCACTGAAGTTAATTGTATTGGAATACTTACAATACTAGTCTGCATAGGTAACAAGTCTCGCTTATTGTCATACACTTCCTTTTATGAACCCTTGAAATCGCAAAACAACCCAACCATAGAATGATAATAATAATTTATTTCGCCGTCCTTTTTCATGCTTACCACAAATGAGTTATAATCTAACTGTAGTAGTCACATGAGTTATTTTCGCCCATACACCAGTGTACCATAAATCCTTTGTTCTTGGTCTTAGAATCCAATCCAGTGACCGAATTTCTCGAGAGAAAGTCCTGATTTCATGATACATACTTGTGGCTATGTACGTGTATTATTTGCTTCTAACATAAATTTCCCGTGACCTTGCATATTTTCTCGGAATGTTCCGCTTAAAGTATCATTACCACTGTGTATGCACATTCACATGGTACTTGAGTGTAATGGGAAAGTTACCTGCTATTTACCTCGCAGTAATTCCTTTTCATACCGAAATGCTACCCGAGTTACAATACTGAAATCCTGCGGTACTTTCTCTACGTATTCCTCCAGTGCGATTGGAATTTAAAGAAGGGTACTCGACTCAACTGTAGTTCGTAGTTCCAACTCTAACTTCAAACTAAAATACTTCCTATGGAAAAGTACTGAAACTTCCCGACTGTTCCGACATCACATAGCAAATTGCAAATTATTTAGCATTTACTGGATTGCCATTTAAATAACTAGATTTTGAAATTAACTCCGACGAACTTATTTCTTCCGCTACTTTTCCTAATGTGGCTTGATGAATATTTAATGTCAATGTTCAACTGTGGGACTAAATTGAAGTATTCTATTTTGTTGGACTTCCTCCCTAATTGCGTTTACAAAAATGTTATACCTATCGATTTTTCTTATCATCTTGTAGCTTGGGATAAAACCAGAAAATAGAGAAAGCTGATATTTCTTCAACATAAAATAGTAGTAATGGAATATCATTCTGAATAATTTACTCAGAAATGAAAGAGTAAAACCATTTGAAATGGTCAAACCACAAAATGTTCTGTTACCAATACTGTCATTACCACGCCACTGTCAAAGCTCAGTTTTGTATAGTTATGTCCAATATATTTATTGGGCAGGGGTTATTTTACATGGAAAATTGAATATCGACCTGGTTGGCTGCTCAATTCATAGTAGTACGAGGGGAAAGTAAAATGTCAACTTCTTTTCCAACCGACTTAACACATGTACGAGCAAATGCTCAGTAGAGCAGAGAAATATTCATATCTATATTTTTTTGTCTTCAACAGGAGTTGGGATATGAACAAGAAATGTATAAAAAAGAATTGCTACTTTTACTACATGGCTATATGAGTGAAAGCGGCTATGTGTGGAGAATGGCTGTTCCCCTTAATAAAAAGAAATCGATGTATTTCTTTGGAAAAGTTATTTCTACTTGTCGCATGGCTTTGCTGACTCAGTTCCCATTTCCTTTCTTATTCCTGGGATGGCTTTGCTTGGCTAGTGTTGCTTCGGAATTTTGCATTGTGCGATTGGATTTATGTCATACGAATAAAAAAGTTTTCCTTTAATTTCAATTGCTAAAGCATCATTATAGCTTAAAATGGATGGAAAAAATTCACGTGGTGAAAATAATGGAACCTGATTTGAATCAGCAGCATAATATGCCGTTTCGCTTCCGAATCATCAGCTTGGGAGGGATTTCCCCCTTAAAAATTACATTTTTCCCGCAAGGCCCATGTGAACAATTTCGTCAGCTAAAGTGGCAACTGGAGATCATCAACTTTATTTTGTCCTCCAGTAAATCTCGCTTTAGGAGCAAAAAATTTCTTGTTGATAGTTCCTAAAGACACTTTAATGGCTCTTGCCAACACGAAAAACTTTCTCCGTTAAGATCCGTTGCTCTATTATCCCTGACGTGCCATTATGTCATTGTGCTGTGGGTAATAAAAATGTACCAGCATGCATTCTCATCTAATGTTTGTGATTGGCTTAAAAATCCCAATAAATACTATTAACTTCAGATTTTCACCACCTATAACAGTTTATCGACGAATGAACAGTTCATCATTCATACCAAATTATGATTTTAACCACTAAATGGCTTCTAAAATATTATATTTAAGTGCTCGCAATTATCGGATTGTTACTTTCACTCTTGAATATTAAATTGAGTTAACGTGCATATTGGCACTTGAGCACGAACGAACCCAAACTGCAATGCAGACGAAAATGGCTTGTAATTCTTCTTCCCTTTCTCTCTCGACGTGGCTCATCCATCTATTTGGCAATACTACTTAAATGTGAAAAAATGCAAGTCAGCAAAGACATCAAAAGGGAAACATGCCATGCTATTGAGAAACAAACACATATTGCTGGTGTTATAAGAGTAAACCCACATCCACAATTGAGCCGTTGAGACCACATGGTGAAAGCTACTTATTTCACTCTGTCAGCAACTTATGTGATTTCCTCTGTCTGCCTTACGATAATGGACTAAATCGGGCACATGTATGTAAAGTCGTAAATTTTAGGATAGAAGGCTATGGAAATGGATGATGTTGGGACACTCTTTGTAATAGTGGAAAAATCCATTTACACTCTTATTATTATTATTACTGTGTACCTTTGCACTTCCTCCATCAACCTGTACGAAAGTCTACAAAGTAAAATAAAATTTCACAATAATGCTTTCCCCTCTCTATATCCAACTCTTCTATTATATTTATGTGCGCCAAATTTTCAGTTTCCAACTCTGCCCCACCGACAAGCCAACATTGCATTGTTTTAGCTTGTTGAAGAGAAAGTTTAGAAAGCTTTTTCACTATTTCGGTTTTGCGGTTTACTCTGATCTCATGAAATATCACTGCGCTCTATAAACCTATATGGTCTTCACAGCTCTAGATGTTTAGCTAGTAAATGGGCTCATCTACAATATCGCAAAATTGGTGTTCATGTGAATGAGGCTGGGTACAAAAGGAGTACTCAACAAAACATATTATTTCTTCAGCATCGAAAAGTATCATTTTGTTTTTTTGCCTTCTTGCAAAGGACTACACATTTACGACCCAATTTTCTCCCCTATATATACCGGGATGGTCTCATATGCTCGGTCTTGCAATCAGAACCAGCTCAGCTGTGTGTTTGCGTAGGTAGTTAATGCCAGTCCATTCCCAACTTGTGGTATGGTCTGGCGAACATATTTGTAACTTTCTTCATAGTCTCTAGAACATATTGTATTTTTTCCGTCTCCTTCCCCGGTAAAACACTTTTATACTCATACGTTTCCTTGTGCCATACATTTTAAGAAAAAGAAACCTGCTCATTTATCCTATTTACTGTCTGTCCTTATGTGTGTAAAGACGGAGACCTCTCTAATATTGGCTGAGGATATTCCACGAAAAATACAAATGGAAATGGAAACTATAACTGAAGTTAGTTTGGCAAGGGCGGACCTCTTGTCATGCATTATTCCGCTGTAAAACAGCATTCTTCGTATATTTTATGCTGGTATGGGCTTCCCTCCTGTGAAATCCACACCGGAAAAAACTATCGCATCAACTTCACCATATACTTTTCCCAAAGGTAAGAGAAAAATAATAAGTTTTACACTTTTCTCCTCACCTCGTTGTTTTTCACACGAAACCAAAGAAAGATAAATATGGGACATGAAAGACAAATAACGCTCATAATTTCCCTGTTTTAGACGGGGGCGGGCGTATAAAGCACAGGGAAAAATTTAATAACTGGATGTTCTCTACCGGGGAAAATAACTGTTTGTTTGGTTGTAGTTGGTACACAAAACTTATAAAGTGGAGGACTACGCTCCTGGCTCTCAGACATCTACAAAAACTCAATGATGGAATTCCAACCATTGTTTATTTTTAGCTTGCACTTGCCTCCATGTATATTCCCCATCTGCCCTGGGCTGGAGTACGAAGCGGGGAAATGCAATTTTTGACATACAGTGATGGTATGCTTTTGATGTTGATGCATTACATTAAAATTTGAATATAAATAAGTTGCTTCCCATCCCTTCATTTCATTGAATTTTTAGAACTAGATAAAGAAAAAGCAATCTAACAAGGAGCAAACTTTGTCCAATTTTTTTTTTGCATATTTCCCCCACTTTTCCCATTCTTGAAGGGCATTAATACGAGAAAGTAAATGGGAACCAAGCGCAGGGCTGGAATTAAACTTGGCTGTGAGAGTGGAATTACATCTATACTCATATCCTTATCTAGTCAACATCCAGATGCTGAGATAAGGATACCTCATCTCATCTACATTCTATTAAACAGTACATTTTTTATGGAATATGCATTAGCCCATGTACATTTGCAATATGCTGAGGATAATATAATCACAATGAGATATATTCATATATTCTTCCGTGACATCCTAAATAATTGAATCCCATTTCCCTCCCGAGCAGAATCCGTCCAAATAAAAAGGTGAATTAAGAGGCCCGAATATATGATGCTAAAATGCACATAGCCACTTCAAGATGAGCAAAGAGGGAAAAGGTGGAACAACCTAATCCGACATATACGGAAAACTACTTATTGGCTCACCTTGTTTTCTTACTCGTGAGCAAGTTAAGTAGCTCTCAGCTTGAGAGGACGGGGATAGCGCAAACAAAAACTGGAAGGGGGAGAGGATAACTTATGTGTATGACCTAAATGGAAAATGACGTGTCTTTCCAGTAGCATATTGTAGAGAAGAGTGAGGTGACAAACCGACAATCTATTTAATCCTTGCGTACACATGACTTGAGCAGTTCATGCAAATAAAAGGTTATCACTGTTTGCAAAATTAAACGAATTACATGTTTTGATCCCATATATTATAACTATGCAATTTTAGAGAGCCCAGCTTACTTACCGTGTTTTGATCTACCTGAATAATAATTAATCAATTAATGCAGTTATATAACTATATTTTTACGAGCTAAAACGTCTACTATAATCTGTATATGAACACAATCTACTGGCTTTAAGCATCACATTATCCTATAATTTCCAGCCTTCATCTCCTCCCTATTTCCTCTTCCTTTCTTCACTCGACTTCTCCCTTTCTATTTCCCCATTGACATCTTAAAGAGTGAACGGAAGCCACACCTATCCGTTTCAAAAAGTTTTGAGCTTTAGCGTACTTTACCCTCCCCATTTGTGAATAGATACAATAAGCTTAAGAGAAAACTTGCCCAGAGAAAGCTGACAATGAGTAAGAAGCTTTCTTTCTTACTTTCAGACAACTACATACTTTGAGTATGGAACGTACACAGATCGACAATTCATTTCCGAAACTACCTTGGATAACTAGGGGATCCCTGCTGGCGCTTCACCTATTTTGCTCAGGATGGGATAATGGCCTTCTACCTTTCCTTACCCGTTACACTTCACTTTGACACTATTTGCTAGCATCGTCCCAATCAAGGAGTGCTAGTTTCTACCTGTACATCAAACTTGTCAGGTATAAGGAGATCTCGACATGATCCCATAGTGCCGCTCCCACACATGAACGCCTATTTCAACATCTCCCGTTTCTATTATCATTAGCTTGAACTTTTTGTGTAAGTCTGTAGCAAAGCCCGACAGTTTCACTTCTCTTCTTTAAAAAAAACTATTTCAAGTTTTCACAGGATCAATGAAGTATCATCCCGTTTGCCTCGCTTCAAAGGGAATGGAGAAAGTCAACAAGGTCCATATTAACTTTCGTACCCCGAAGGAGGGGAAAAAGTAGGAATGAAAACGTTTCTCCACTTACCACTCATGTTTCTACTTAAAATAGACGGATATCCCATTCCTATTTAACTTTCAAAGCGACTGACGCTTCAGGGGAAAGCAAATAAGGCGAAAACATTTTCTTCGGACAGATCTTTGTATATTCCCTCACATGTTTGCCATTAGTTAGGACAAGTTAGCGCTTAGAAGCTCGGGGAAAACGTTTCCCTTACTAATGAGTGCAAGTCCATTACACACATCGTAAAATTCAGAACTAAATGCACTCCCCACATTAGTTCCAACTTCCAATGATAGTAAAAAAGAGCAAAAAAATTACTTTTAGGATCCGGAAAAAGTTGAAAAGTTAAACGATGATGCTCTCTATCCGACCAATTTGGTTTCACTCTTTTTTAAATTCTAAACCGACTTTTGAATGCCCTATCCGACCCGACCTGGGCTCGTTGTTTTAAATACTTGACAATAAAAATTTTTAAAGCAAAAAAATCTTAATGGATATGGTAAGTAGACACGACATCATGCAGCATTTCTACATGAAGATTGCGAATAGCCAAAATTTAAAAGCGAGAAAGTGTACCTAAGAAAAATGATTATAATATAGCTATAAAATAAAACCCCCTCCCGTGTTTTTGGTGCTGACCCAACAAAAATATTTATTCGGGAAATGAGTGCATTCATTTTCATTCATATGGTTGTTACGTTGCTAGCAGCCTCTCAAAAACTGTAAAAATCGAAGGATTTTCCACTTTCCCCTTTCCTGACTTTCCCCCCTAAGCGGACCAGGAGACATTTCCCTGTTATATGGATTTGGAGTGTTGGGCGTAAGTTAACGTATTGCAGTGCCTCCAGTTGCAAATATATATAGCGACTTTAAAACAAGAACAGATAAGTTGTTGGAGTGCTGTTACCGTCATCATCATCATCAGCAACAGCGTTACGGTTATTTGGTCGTTGCAAACTTGTTCAGCCGGGACCTCACAAAGCGTTATCGTCTTTGTATCTATATGAAGTTGTAATAAAACGAGGAAGTCCAAGCTAAAGGAAGTGTTTTCTTAAAGAAACAAACGTCCATCTCCATACTTTCTTACTGTTACTATTATTCTCAGACCTAGTTTATTATGCCGAAAATGAAGTGAAAAGAAAGAAGCGTAGTGCATTCTTTCACCGTCTGACTTTCTCTTAAATTCCTTGACTTGTCACAGAAAAGTACATAATTCCTGTTCCGTCATATGAGAGGAGAAAAAATAAAAGAATTCTTTTGTCATTTCAGAAAATACGGTTTTGGATTCAGGTTGTCTGCATTATGTAAACCAATGTAAATGGAACGATTCAAGAATCTTTATATCACATCGGCGCTTTTTCAAATGTTGCATTGCGTATTACATAATGCATACAATTTTACATACATTTTACGTCTTGAGATGGTGCTCAGAGCCTTAAACAAAGTAACATAAAGAATGCTTTTAAAACAAGGTTATCGTGTGCCTGCCCTCCCATTCCTTAAACAAACTAATGGAGAAAGTAATGGTCACTCTAGAAAGCGCTCCTGTGGATAGCCCCCTCTCACTTTGTTTTTTTTGCTGGCATCAACACGGAATAAATTTGAAAGGGGGCGAGGAGCACGGTAATTCAAGTTGGCCCTTACTACCGGTTTGTTAGCTTAAATGGGCAACGGTACTTAAGTACCCTCAGAAGGGGAGTTGTAAGCATAATGCAATATTTATTTGTCTTACGAAAATGTAAAAAATCTTAAGAGAAAAGTGCAAATATACATAACACGGAATACTTAAGCATGCGGTTAGTCTTTAAGAAGCATATTAAACTAGAGTAGAAAACTACAAACCTGATTGAGTGCGACAAAGTCTTCAGCAGAGATCACATCATCGTGATTCATATCAAGCACGTGACGAAAGAAATGGGTCAATTTGACTTTTTGAAAGTCGGAGAGGAATTCACGGTCTGGTTTCTTCGGCTCTTCGTTCTCCAGTCCCTGTTCCAAGTCGTCCCTTTGAACGTACGTGGCTGAAATTTAAAGAAAAAATAAGTACAAGGATAGCGCTACTTCTGGGACTAATGGAAGGCGCTATCTCACTCGTGCATGAATATGTTAAAACAATGGTGAAGGTGAGATTGATTTAGAATGCTCTGTCGGTACAACAGTGATGGCTTGATGTAGAATGTTAGCTGAATGCTAAGGGATCTCCCCGTTACGAAATGTACAAAAGAGGAATGCAAACTGGTAGCCCTTGCCATTTTAAATATTTATTGCGTACCCTATACATACCTATGTACTTTTATAATCTTTGGACGATCAGAATAGGTCTCCATTCTTTTAGTTTGTTCTACGCATTTGCCCAACCAAGAGCAAGGGAAGACGAAAAGATAACCAAGTTTGTTTGAGGGACGGAAAGGAAATGAAATCGAAATGCAATAAACGTATGTTTGCATGCGTCCTCCCCAGTTCCATCTCCAATTTATACAATTTAATTATATTCAAGAAGAAGAAAAGGGGAAATGGGAGAAAAACTTGATTGTGGAGGATGAGAGGATGACCACATGAGTGGAAATGAAAGGGAATGGGAACAAAGTGAAAGTTAGGTATTTGGAAGGAATTGCGCTGGAGAAACTTTAGTTGGTGGAAATCATGCAGAGTTCTAAATAGTTTTATGTAAGGAAAAAGTGATGTATTAGGGTAGGGTACTGGTATGTTTCTGTACTTGTAAATATACCTAGTTCCTCCCCAATCCCTCCAATTCCACACTTCAATCAGGCGAGTGGCCGATAAAGGATGGTAATTGAATAGATGAATCGAATTGGTGAAAGGCAGAGGAGGATAAAGAAGAAAATGAAAAAAAACGAAACCAATAACGTTGAACAAACAAGGGAATCATTGAAACGGGAATAAGATACTCGAGGACAAAGAATGATAAATGGAAATAACAGTAAATATAGACCACACATATAAAGTCCCGTATGTGTACAGTATTTATAGGTATTTGCTTTTCTACAGTATAGTTATATTTTTTTGAGAACAAATAAAGTTCAAATAAAAAATATTCTACTAAATTTTGAAATCTCTACATAGCCCACAATAGTCCACATCATGGGTAAACTTATGCATATACATGGGCAAACACCATGGAGGAAAGTTTGCCTTCACCTGATTGTTCCCTGAACAGGAATAGATTTACCTTGTCAATTTTATCAATTTTATTTCTTTTTTATGATCATTGGACTGGTTTTGAGACCCGATCAATGACTTTATTTTATTTTGGCCAGCTATTTTTCCCAGAATTTTTCCAGACTAGATTACTTGTTTATGGATTACTTGTCTAACAGAGTGAGTGAAAGTCCTTCAGAATTGATTTGATGGATGGACTAAAATGAAATTCAAGATAAACTCACCCCAAACATGGACACTCCACCCAGTGGATGATTTATTTTGGCCACCGGATGGTCCACTACTGCTCCCCGAGCCAGGTCCAGAAGAGCCATCTCCCCCACCCGTTCTTCCATTCACCATATTCGATGAATTATTCACACTAATTGAAGGTCTACCTATTCCAGACATCATACCAGAACCAAACCTGCCTCCAGAAGGCGGGTTATTAGGGTTACCACTTCCACCTGTCCCATCACTGCCACCAACTGATGATAAACTTTTGCCAATAATGCCAACAACCGGCATTTCACCCACTGCTCCTGTTCTTGTACACTGTTGCGTCTCCTGTGTATAATGCGAATTACTAAAGATGACAGGGACTGATTTATGTTTCTGAAGCTCGGAAGTTCCTAAACTGGATGTGGCCACTGGCACTGGAATTTTGGGCTTTGAGGTACTTGTGGATGTCGAAGGTGTCGCTGTAACCTTTGGTTCTGTTCTTGTGGAAGTGGGGGCGACTGGAGTATTTACTTTGGTATTTGCAGAAGCACTAGTGACTAAACTCAATTCAGCTTTTTTAACCGGAGGTGAAGATTTGTCAAGTTTCTTCTTCCCGAGACCCGGTGAACCCCCGTTATTAATAAGGTTGGATGTGGAGACACCCTTCTTCTTACTGGTGCTGGGTGAGCTAGGACACTTATCAAAATCTGGGTGATTTTCCGGCAAAGTTTTCCATCTCCTTATTAGATCCTTAGTCCTATCTTTCGTCCGACCACAAGCAGATCTCCAGTTGTGCAATATTTTCCGTGTGATCTTCTGTGTCTGGGCCCTGTCAACAGAGATGGGGGCAGAGGTCCCCGGAATCCACGGAATGTTGGGATCTGCTGGCTCGGTCTTTACAGTTGGGATGGGATTTGTATTTGCACAAAAGGGAACCTTCGTAGGAGATGATAAATTTTGCTTTCCCTCCTCCTCAAAATGAGCTCGTTGTACAGGCGGACTTTCACTAGCTCCTCTTTCCTTTCTAAGGAATGAGCTCCTCGAGGGAGATTTAGCACCACCACTCGCTGAAGCACCGACACTACAGTTATTATTGCTTTCTCTGGCACCTAGAACGGAAGAGATATTAGCGGATGACGGTGCTGATGATGGGAGAACGGAAATTGAATCTTTAGGAATTTGATCTGTCCCAGTTCCAGAATATGATGGGACTACTGCTGCTCCTGCATCTGTATTGAGACTTAGATTGAATTGAGTACGAGCTGGAGATTTTGATTTTCTCCTTTTCCCACTAAGACTCTTCGTAGATAGTCGAGTTGAAAGGGAGGCTGATGAGCTGGGCTCCCCAGACCAGCTCTTGTCTGGTGAATGAGAAGGGCTCTGATTATTTCCTTGTTGGGGGAGATGAAGAGAGGAGTTGCCTTGAAAAGGGGGATTAAATGTCAAGTTTTATAAAAATGAGTTACCACACCAGTGTCACTCCATATAAATGATCAACAGCAATACTTTTAAAAGAAGCTTTTCAGATGATGGCTTATGATATGATGTTGGCTAAAGCTAGTGTGCACTATAAGTATATATATAGAACTTCTACTATTATTGTACCAGCCCTTGATTTTTTTTCAAGGATTATAAAGTGCCACTTTACTACTCCACTCTCTCCTAATGCTCTTTTATATAACTTTACTGGGGGAAAGTATAAACTGTAATAGTTAAAATGTTGCTCCAGCCAACAGCTTTGTCACACCGTCACATGGAACAGCAGGGTTGCGACTGACTTGGAGCTCAACAGCAGCAAAGGATTTTCCTCTGCTCGGGCCTGGAAATGGAGAAAGTTTGGGTAAGGTAGCTGGAGAAAGTGCTAGGCAGAGGAATGAGCTTGAGTGGAGTAGCATTAGGACTGACAGTGGTGGTGGTGGCACTAACGTGGCAAAATGTGTGTGTAAGCTTTTGTCGGGCAAAGGAAGTGGGGGCTTTACGGAATGAGATTGAATTGGGATGGTAGGAAAGCGTTAATACATGTGCGTTCTAAACTACCTAATGGGTATATCTACATAAGTGGAAGGTACAAGATAGTTTAGATCATTTCATTATAACGAGTATCGTAAACCGTATTTCCCCATTTACAACTCGAACTTAAACGTATCTTTGTTATACAATTTACTTGTTTCATTCGTCACCAGTCGAAGATACAAACCATCTATTTGGCACGCAGACATTGTCCAGACAAAAATATATTTTATATACGTTAAGTTTTTTATTTTTTTGTTTTAATCTTAAATTAATATTACAGATATGGAATTCCAGTTAATTCAACACAAGCCCCGAAAACATTGCATGTCTTGAGGAGACCGTCGTTTAAAAATTAGGAAAAATTAATACAGCCCGGACGTTGTATTAGAGGAAATACGATACGTACAAAAGCAATAGAAATAGTTTTTTAAAAGTTTTTTTCTTAGTACTTGTGTTAGTAGCAATATTTCCTTTGGATGAGGAGGAAGCCTCCAGTTTCCCCCTAACGCTTTGCAATGATGAATGAGATCCCACCAGTGATTCCCCTTCATTGACGTTGTCAGTCCTCGTGTTAGGTCCCTTTCCACCTTTTAAGTTGCTTGAGTTGTGAGCAGTTGCCTTGAAGCTGGAGCTGCCACTCCGCTTGTTTACCTTTAAGTCTACCTCCCCCGACATTATCTTTTGTCAAATTGGTCCGTCACTCCGGCACTTGATAAGTTTTTAATAATTCATGTTAGCTTGTTACGAGCTGTAAGTTGTGAGTAGTGGGTGAGCAGGGTACCTTTTAAAAAAGAAAACATTTTTTTTCTCAAGATGTTATTACAAGAGACAGGATAAGCTCTTCTCTGTCTTGAAAATTAAAACATAAAGTGCTTCATGAATGAGTAAACGTTTTTGCGAAAAATTTATTAACCGATTTAGTTCGCAAAAAGCAAAAATGTAGCAAAAAGAGGACACCAGAATAAAGAAAACGAATGGGAGGATTAAACAGAGTTAAAAATTTTTATATGACGCGAGTGCATCAATGAATGGAATTTCAGAAACTGTACGATTTCATCTTACTCACTGTCCCAGTGTCTATTATAAAAACCTACTTAAGTCAAGACTACTTATACAGATAGCCACCCTAGAATTATTCCGTCTAATCCTTAAACCCCTAATGGTAATGATGAGAGTGATGCTCTCCTACTTTCTCTTGGAAGCAATAACGAGGAATAAAATATGTCAACAACCTAGTCTTCATCATATTCGTATACGGCTATAGAACTTTTCTTCTGGATTTTCTTGCAAGCGTATAAAATTACTGCTACATAGGATGCTCCCAAGCCCCACCAGATTCTCAGAAGATTCCACTTATCCAACATATCCAATCCGAACCCGTAATAAAACAAGAGAGCATAAAAAAGCTGGGGAGAAAGCATCGCTTTTTCTTCCCTTTCGGAATGCCCTATATTTCTCCCGCTTTTCCGTGCATTTAACTCACGAGCTGGAGGAGATGCATTGTTGTTGTGTAGTCGCTTTGACTTTATTATGAAGGAAAAAATAGCATCCAACCAACTCCCAGAAAAGTAAATCACCAAAGAAGATGCGACCGAATACAATATTTGAGACGAAAAAAGTCTTTTCCCCTTCCATGATATTGTCTAAACCTAGTGTTTTAGCATCGCGTTCAACATGTCATCTTCCTGGCCCTCTGTTCCATTCGCCATTTTTTCGAAGAAATGTGTAAGATCATATTTTATCGCATTACAAGTAGAAATCACATTATTACACTTTTGTTATGTGTAATTTATCTTGTCTCCTCCGCACGTTTTATTTTTGCAAGGCATATTAGGTCATAATATAAGCTTTATCATAAGCCTATTTGCTGATGTTGGTTAAGTAATAATGATGATGGCATGTGGTTAATATTTCTCGAATAAGCATATATCTTATCGTTTGTTTCATAACTAAAATGATTGTCTTGTAATGTACTATGTATCACGGAGGGCGTCGCTTTCATCTTTTTCTTGTGTTTTTGTTGTGTTTATAGGTGCTTGTGATAGCATTAGTTAAACATGTACATTTTGCAAGGAGAATAGTTTTATTCATGTAATTTAGGTGTATGAGATATTCTGTACATCATCCAAACTTGAAATTGTGACATGAGAGTGACTCCCTTTTTATTATTGTGTAATGCAGCTTTATACTCCTCTGTCTTTTACATTTCTCCCCTTCAAAGGGATTTGGCACAGAAAAGGGGATGCTAAATGGAAATTGAATTGTGGAAAAATAATGGCATTTACTGCTCGTGACAGATTTCACTCGGATTTTGGAGAAATAAATGGTATTGCATATATACTCGGGTGGGAATTTGGGATTCCGTTTTTTAGGCTGCGAGTGCAAAATATTTCTGCAGCTTGGCTTCGTCTTCAGAACCCGTCATCCACCACCACCCAGCCACCCATCACCCAACAGCCTAATATGATATGTTTGCTTTTGGTTGGTGAGTAAAACGGAAATGGAAGATTTACGGAAGGAAGCCAGGTGTGAGGTATGTGTGGCTTTACTTGAATTAGTTACTTTCGAAATGATCTACATTTATATGGATGGGAAACATTCTCCCACAATAGGTTGGTTTGGTTAACCTGTAAATGTAAGGTTTAGCTTTTGGGGATAGATCGGCATTATTATGGATGATTACATTCATTCATATTTTGACTGATGTCAAATAAAACTTCTAAATATTTCAGTCTTTCTGAATTCTGAATACAAGACTGAAATTAGGTGGGAATCGGAAATTTTGAATTCAAGCCTCTTGTATTAACTCAAGCCATTTGATCCGTATCATCCTATTTTATACGTATCTTTCCAGAAAATCATCTCATTTCTTATTTCATACCCGATTTTACGACTTTTCATTCCCATTTAACAGCTCCCAATTCCCCAGCAAATTAAGTTGGTATGCATTGGAAGTGTATCAGACATACTATTCAACATCTCAGAGGAAAATCATATCCTACTTTACTTCCATTGTAAGTGACCGTTTGCATTTCACACATCCTTTTCCGATTGTATTACAAATCTACAGGGATTTCAGATCTCAAAATATATCTATATCTATCTTTGCCTATCAAATTTTTATCTTAACTTGGTTTACTCCTTTTTCATTTTTGCTTTATCCAATCTTCTATCTCCTTTTTTTGATACGTAAAGAATCACCCCGTTTATATAAAAACTACATAAAAAAATGTGAAGTGAAAGGAGGTGAAAGGTATTCCCATTTCGTTCTCGTTTCTCCCCAATTTCTTTTCTTCAATTCAGTCCTCATCAATACTCTCGAGTTTTTATGTCAGTTGATCGGTGAATTTCTTTTTTTAAAGGCTCATCGCACATGATACGGCGGAGTCTGGCCCACTTTTCAGTCTCAGTTCATATAAATCCCAATTTTTCTCCGGTCGCTATCTTCACTTTATGATAAATAAAATGCTAGTATTCGAAAGATAAGAACATTTGTTATCCAATCCCTTTGTCTTCATATTGGATGGTGTTGAAACTTGTTGGAAAGGAAAAGGAGAAAAATATTTGGTAGGAAGAAGTTAAGTGGAGCACTGTGATGGCTTTTCTTTTTCGAGTTCTTGTACGTCTCGTCTACCTTTTCCCTCTTCAATTTGAAATAAGGGAAAAGGTATATACCTAAGTGCAGCTGATCCCGGAGTTAGGACCTCCTATCCTTAAAAAAAGCTGGAATTACTGAGGGAGAAATGGGTCTTTAGAGAGTATAGTCACTTGGAATGGCTATATCAGAAACTATCATGTTTCATTTATGAAGGTCCCTGTGCTCACCCTCAAATACGAGACGATCCCTTTACTTTTTGCTGTTTTAATTTTTAAGACAATAAAATATATAAAAGGTTGTGTACATAACCGATATAATCGCAGTGAACACAAACTACGGCTTGTAGATGCTCTTTCGTATTGTATTCGTATCCCCTTTTAAATATTTGATAAATATGGTGCCCCTTGAGCCTTGTGACTAATATGCCACGTTTGGCATTCTCTGACTTTTTTTAGTTAAGTTCCCTTTTTGCATCTTCTACGGAAAATGAAAATGATCTTGAAGATTAAGTGACTTTGAAGGGGTGGATGATTTAGAATGACATAGTCGCATCTACATGGAAAGAGAAAGTTGAAAATCAGATTGATCGATTGATGGACATGACAAATGGAAAAGGAAAATGAAAAATAAGTAATGTACCTACCTACGTAAGAAAAAAACTATAAAATGGTTTGTTGTTAAAGCCATTTTCAGTTAACCTGGATGTTTATATCTCGAAACTGGATTTTCTTGTCATTTAATTTGGCACGTAATTGTGCAACCGATATTCCATAAGATTTCCCAAACTTGGAAAATAATGAGATACAATATACAACATACATAGATTTAATACATCACATTGTCACGTATGCAATATCTTAAAAGTCGGTTTATGATCCCATTTTTCTTAGAATGATATAAGAAGCACTTGAATCTGCAACCGCTTCTCAGATTTCCTACCTATATGGCATCTCCACTCCATCTGATTTAATCATGATAAGCCTTACAAAATCTTCACATCTTCCTCGAATTTTTTCCGATCGATTTCTTTCTGAACTTATGAAGCTTCGTCTGAAGGGAACGTGAAAATCAAAAACCAATTAGCGAGTAAATTTACAACATCGTAAAGTGTCTAGTCTACATTAGTTACACAGGAAAAGCTATTCCATGCGGATAATTAAGACAAACCTTTATAGACGCTGCAGTAGTAATTACTGGAAAGTTCGCTTTTCACCATCCACGCTCGATTTTAGTAATTATTTTCGGATCATTTGTTCGTAATTATTTTGATTTCAACAACTACGCGTTTTGTTCCCGGATGCATTACCAAAAATCATCTTTACATGGTACACCGTACACGTATTTGGTAATACTGATTTGCTTCTGCTTCCAAAGGATCAATGAATCAATACTACCTTTTCTGAACACAGAAATATTTGAGAATATTTTTTGGCTATCACAAAGTCGTTAGCTTGAACAAGGATGGGGTAACCTGGGAATAATGGGCCAAATTGCAGTTTAAAAGAAGGAATAACCTGGGAAAAGTTTAATCCACTACGTAGGAAATGATGAAGTTTAGAATTTAAGACACGTTTTCTTCCCTTTTCATTGATATTCTCAGCAGCAAACTATGCGGAAGCAAACGTCATTCATTCATCGACTCCCGTGCAGCCTGAACTCATTCATTTCTTTTGCCCTGTCTGTTTACCGTGTTATTTGAAAATTGACTCGAGTCGCTTTCACAATAATACAAGTGCCAAACCACGTATTCCTATCATATCCAGGCGCGCACAGCCGCTGCTACAGATACTGACATGTTGTAATTCTTAGCCATGTATTGACCGTGGCAGTGTGACAGTGAAAAATAACTATCTACGGAGGGTTCCTATTGCGAATGAGGATCTGAAGTCATTTAGTAGCACATAGCACATCTTCGCAAGTTGTCCATCTGGGTGTCCGTATGCACTCTCCTGTCCAAACGTTTGCAGTAGTTTTTCAATTTTCGCACACAAAATTAAATGGCATACAAAAAATTTACCGCATATTTTTTTTCAAATAGGGTGATTAGAACATGATCCAAGGTCATAGGGATTCATTTGAAAAGTATTAACCACACCTATTGTCAGCTACGTCTTTAGTATCATTTACCAAAAATTTATTGACAATGTCATTTCCTTTCTCGACGTACAACATATTTTCCCATTTCCATTGTTCTGATAACCTCAAATGTCAACGGTTGAATTGTGTCACAATATCCCTCATTCAAAATAAATTCCATGAAAATCACGTTTCTGTTTCAATCAAAAAACCTACCACTGAAACAAAAGAGTCGATTTATGCTGACTCAGTGTTTCTTCCGACATTGCATAATTATACCATTTGTTCTTTTCCTCTACATTTAAGTAACATTCTATAAGTTTTATTTCCACGAATTAGCAAAAAAAGATGAGCATTCAGTGCAATGCTTAAATATTTTCAAGCTGTTCAAGAGACGCCTGAGAATAGTTGCAGCTTGCATACCTTTTCGCTTACTTTCTCATAAATTGTCCTTATATTCTAGGATGATATGAAATTATTAGAGCGGAAATCCAGGCTCTATATATTATAATCTTCTGTTTTCCATTCTCTTAGGATAATACGATGTAAGTAAAATCTCTTTCTCGGAAAAGTCGCCTGTAGCATCACATTCATTTGAGCCAACGAATTATACACGATGGAAGCAAACTGCAAAGCCTTAAGCTGCGAACAAGCATTTTATATTCAAGTACTCTTATTTTCACTTAAACAAAATTAGACATACCTAAATGAAAACTTTTTCTAGCTGACTGACTTCATAAATTC
>JAQGAG010000151.1:0-22954 GCA_034696835.1 Lepidocyrtus lignorum
ATTATGTATTATTATACTAATTATACTATAATTTAAATCACTTACAGGTACGTCATTGTAATTACAATCATTTTATTTGGCTTTGGCTCATTTGAATATGATAATGAAAACATTTGGGGCTAAGCTGAAGCTTATAAAAAACGTATTTTTATATTTTTTCAACACATTTAAATTTATTTTTGGCCGGTGTATGTTTGGCAGATGATATTGTTTATACACATAGGTAATAGTATTATTATTTGTCTTTGTGTGCTTCATAAAATCCTGTCTTCTTAGCCTCCTCCTACTGGACAGTTGTTCTGATGTTGCAACTTTCATTTCTTAGTCGCTCTCTTTGGATTGGAAGAACTTATCATAATATCATGTTTTGAGTACGAGGCCAACTAAAGTCAAGAGGATCTTTTAACAGATTAATTTCGAATTAAAAAAAATAACACAAAAGAAAATAAAAGGATTGAGAAAAGTAGCTGCCGAGTGAAATGAAACTGACAGACGGACGGATACAACTCGTAATGGCTTATCCAATCTCCTTATCTAAAAACAATTTTCCATTCACTTTCCTAGCAAAACATGAATATGGTGTGGTATGGGATTTTTTCTTCATTTCCATATCTATCTTTTACATAGTGGCTAGTTTGTAGAGCGTGAATCTTTAATGAAGTTTCAATTCAAGTCAAGCATGCCATCATATCCCTTTCATTTGATACTTTTGATGGGGAATGAAAAGACAGGGGAAAAATTATCTATCTATCTTGAACCAATCAATGTTATATAATATCAAGGAACAAGTATATAAGCGGCGAGATTAGCCGGCTAATATAATATACATTGAATTGCCTTTCTCAAAACTCCTTCTCGGCCCTTGTCATTTCTCATTATTAAGTATAATTTTTTCATGGTGGATTGGCCTAGCCTCATGATGATAGACTCACGTGGCGATCCAGTCAAATCAAACTTTTTTATCGATGATATCGTCCCGCATGCATGGCAAGCCTTCCTTCCCATATCTCAATAGCATATCGTGAACATTAAATATAAAATCTCGTTTGGAAGGAACAGAAGCAATTTTCCATCTTGAAAAAACTCTCATTCCATTTTCAATCTCATTTCCCATTCTTAAATATTAAACTGGTATTATAGTTAGCAAGCCTAGCATATCGCCATTTCAACGTTACCCTTTTCTCCCATTCCAAGCTCCTTAAGCCAACCAATTCATATTACTTTGTAAATGGTTTGTAATACCTAAGTACGTATCCAAACAAAATGACGACGAGACCATTACATCGGGAAAAACTTGTTCCGGACACAGCCATTTATTATTATTACTTTACATTACTTGTTTTCTAATGGAGAATGTAATAACTGCAAAAGTATAGTTGGGCAATGGAAGGAGACGGTGAGAGGAAGTCGTTTGTTATAAATGAGAAGTTTGAGCAAAAATCCACTCTACACCAGCACCATAATATTTACATTATGGCAAATATAAATATCGGATTGGAGTGGATGCGGCAGCTTTTAATATGTAAATAACCTTTCATTGTATCTCCAGTTGGTAGTCTCACTTTTTCTTATTCATACTCCAGCTTACTCTGTTGTTGCATAAGTAAAACCTTGAGATGACTATACCACCTTGCTCAATTCATGAAAATTGTGATTCGGATGATGATAAATAATGAAATGCAATTTCAAACTGATGAAAGTATCACGTACATAGGAAAATAACATATTTTTTATTCTTTCATGTAAAACTTGCACCTTCCACTCTTTTATGGTGGAACGTGTACATGCAACCGTCTGCGTCTGGTCCTGGCTTTTGAATCAAAATGTAGGTCCGTGAGTGAGCCAAACAATAAGATAAAACAACAGATTCAACTTGAAAGTTGACTTCTTACTTCATTCATAATCTTTATGAATGATTATGAGTAGGGAGATGATCAAATTTAAGATGCTGGTTTGGTTGGCGCTTGGCACGGCTCTGAATTGTATCGGGATAAGAAAAAACTGGCTCCTATTAAAAATTTATATTGGAAATATATAAGAGCTATCTTCTCTCTACAATAGGGCATTGTGGAAAGGTTAAGGTGCGTCATAGCGTCATCTCTTTGAACACGACAAACAAAAAATGATGAATGCTCCTGGAACGGTGGTGGTGGCGATGATGCCGGTCATGGCAATCATAATCAAGCGGATTGCAAAGTGTATATTTTGTAATCCATAATTTTCCACAAAATCGTTACGAAAAGTATTAAAAGAGGAGAGCTTAGAAAAGGAAAACGTATTTTGAGGATTTTTATTACTTTTTTGGATAGCCCCCTCATCATATGGAAATTGACTGAGATTATCATGAGATTTTTCTGAGGTGGGGAGAAGATTTGTGGATGTGGATAGGAGAATAGGTAGTGATTGTGGTATTGGATGGGATGAAATTAGAATATAATTTCGGAGATGAAGGTGAGAAAAGTTAATTTCAAGTGGGAAAAGTTTGGTTTTTGAGGTTATATATTTCCCTTCAGAATCATGATTGGTGGTTTGCAGGTGTAACCTTGAAGTGTTCCGTCGCTTGAGAATGAAAATACTATAAGAAAGTCAAAACACTTTTTGGGATCTTTTTCTCAGGTGATATATAAAATAGGAATGAAGAGAGGCCATAATATCCTTTTAATTAAATGTAGAAATAAGTTCAACTCGTGTTGAAGCTGTTCACTGAACCAGAAAACGGGAAAGCTCCTCAGCCAGTTCTCTTCCCAACTTGTCAAAACTGGGCGATTAACATGCAAGATTATGCTCCAGCCTCAAAAACAAGGATTTCCGACAGTCCATTAGCACAACAGTGCAACCTTCCTTTGTCCAAAAAAAAATTTCGCTTTTTATTATTTTCATACCGAAAGCAAAACAAACGGTGGCTATATAGCGTGCATAAAAAATATTAATCTGATTTCACATTTTTAATTGTTTGTTGAGTGTGAGCTTTTATGAGTAAATTTTTACATTTGAAAGCCAAAGGATCGGCGGCCGCGACCATGCATTGGCTCTCTGTGAAACAGAGACTAATAAAAAAATACAATAACATTTCAACAGCAGCAGGTCCCTTTCCATTTTATTGTCGTTTTTAAGGGAAAAAGGTTCACATTTGAGGCTACTCACAAAAAACAAAATTTTTATTATAATGCCCAACGATAAAAAGCCATTTCCACTTGTAACTCCAAAATACAATGTTACACTTGTTACGGGCCACCATACCAGGAACAATAGTAACCTGACTCGGAATCCTCGCTGAGTTTGAATATGAAAGTGTTTCAGATAAGCCAAAGTCCCTTTCACATAAAAGGTGACTTTTTTTTCACAAGTCAATATATCGTTCAGATTTTGACCTCGTCTATAATAACTCCCTCCCCAAATGTATAAATTCTTTCAGTGAAAATGTGCCGAGCTCACAGTTTTCTTGTCCCCCAAGGCAGAATACATTATCACATTATGTCACTTTTTTTGTAAATTGGTACCTACAAATTTCAGTATTCCATAATGTCCTTGTTTTCTCACTTGTAACAATCTCCCATCTTCACCTCCCTCTTCTTTTCTTGGCTTTTTAAGGGCAATTCTTGGCAAAAGTTCCAACTTTCAACAACTTTTTTCATGCAAGTTCAGCATATTTTTATCCTTCTTTAGACTCGTGTCCTATTTTTTCTCTCTTGAACGTATTTTTTTATTATATTGATTGTGATGATGATGATGTGATATGACCATAACCACTGTCATTCCCTTCCCTTTTATTGTAGTCAAAATGTGATATCGTAATTTCCCAATATATTACCCAAGTCCTTTCTTCACGCGTAAAAAATATGGAGCATTTAGCACCTCCATTACACGCTCGTTATTCTCGGGACATACAAGACTCAGCTTGAAATCTGAAGGTGTGCCATTTTTTCTCTTGGCCGAACTATACCCCCAGAGCAGAAGAACGATGGAATGAATGGGATCTATGCATGCCATTTGTATTTATGGGATTGGCATGAGCCAAACTTGACATCTTTTTTTGTTAACCCTATCACTATTTTTTTCACCTCTGCTATCACTCTTTCGAATGAATAGAAAAGTTTTTTACATATAAAAAATCTCCAACTGATTTTTACGGATATCTATCTATACATATAGGAGAAAAAGTAGGTGCCTTTTTTAGCGAAAAATAAATGTTATCAGAAAACATTTCTTTTAATAAAACTTTCATATGAACCAAGTATGGCTGTGTAATCTCAGAAAAATTTCTCTCCCTCTTGCTCCTTCCACTTCCTCAGATACGTTTTCTTTTTTCGCTAGCAAAGCAAACCATCAACCTACTTTTTTCCCTCGACCTCCCTTGAGAATCCAGCAATTTAGAAGATGAAAGCGATATAGAATCAAGCCTAGCCACACACATGCAGTTTTCATTCACTGCGATTCTTGTAACTCTTACTTAACTTTATTCTCTTGATTTCGCCAGGAAGGAAAGGAGAGAGCCTTGAGTCGGCGACTCCACACTCGCTGCTCTCATTCTTCGTCTTCAATAAACTTTTGGAAGTTTTAGTGCGATAAGCTAAATATATCGTGAGCGTCGAGAAAAAGACTAGGGAACTAAATCTTTACTGAATGAACTTCGCTTCAAGTATATTTTTACAGGGGAGAATGATGTTTTCCTTGAAAACATTTGAGCATGTTTTTGCTTTTAAAAAATCCCAAAGAAAAATGCAAACTTTCATAGTTTCATCCTGAACATCCTAGGTGTTCCAGCAAAAATACTTTTTCTCTAAATGGTGGAGTCATATCTCATGAAAAGTTGATTTTATGTGTCCGCTGAGATCATCTTTGTGCCCACAATAAATTCTGCTCCTACCAAGAGAAACCAATGCAGTTTGCATTAATCCATTATTTACACGATATAAAAACTGGAGCGTATTTTCTCAATTTAAGTTTCCCTTGCGGAGCAATATTAAGATTTTACAGAGGGAAAACGCTTGCTGCATATTTATTTACCTATTTACATAAACTCGGAGATGGAATTGGTTTTATATATCCGTTTTAAAAGCCATATCAGAAAGTTTCACTTTAAATTATGCCTTGTTTTTGTTTATTCTAGGGAAATTGGCGTGTTTTTCTTACTGTTTTTCTTATGAGTTGATCATGCGTGCAATAGAAAATAACAATCAAATCATTTAGGAAAAAATGTGTAATGCATTTTTCTCTGGGTTTTCAATAAAAAATCGACATCAGCAGCTAAAGAAAAAATATATAGGAGATTTGGAAATGTGAGGGAAACCACAGGAGTGAGAAGATATAAGAAGATTGTGATTGTGAGTGACTTTGACTATGTGGCTTTGCATGTGAGGAAAAATACTTTGTGGGATATTTTTATTCTGTTACGTTTCTGCTGCCGTGTGTCTTCTTCGTGATAAATCCAAATATCCGGATTAGACTTTGAGCTGAGATGGAAGGGAAGAATCTCTAATAAAATGCTTAATGTATCTGATCTGGTTTCTCCGGAGTTGCTTATTCTGTTTGTATTCCTGATCCCCTTTCACATCCCATATTACTCCTCCTCCCCTGTCACTATTTCGACTTGGCTTTTACAAAATGTTTCTTATATGAGTTCTGACACTTCCTCCTTTTTTCTCTTTTGAGGGATGCATGCACGCTGACTAAAGGCTGGAGAGTTCAGGAGGCTTCACTACTAATTCATGAATCCGTTTGTGTTATTGTTACCAGGAAGCTTTCATTGAAGCGGGCAGGTCTCCACAACCTCACACGGACATGACCGTATTCCATCATTTCCAATTTCTTTTTAATTTTTGGAAATCTTCCTTTACCAGCTTTCTGTCAGTGTGTCGACAAGAAAGGATCTAAATCTGTAGGCATAGCCAGAGCTCCATCAAATCCTCGTAAAAACTGTTATCTGCTTTTGGTTAACCTGTAAAACTTTACATGATTCGAACATGTAGATCCATGAGCAGAATGTATCAAGAAGGATGTAAAAATTACGTGAAAGATGAGAAATCAAGACTTCAACGATTTTTTATTCCTTTTCCTAAAAAAAGTATCATTGCACCTTTCATTTCACGAGATGCAAGCAAAGCATTAAACTTCCATGCGGTGTTGGCGTTAAATTGCCAACGTTGCACATTTTACCATGGGATGTTTACCTAACGAACTTGAAAAGCAGTATGAAAATGAAGGACAAGAGTGAGAAAAGTGCAGCCTGTAGTGTGGGAACAGAGATACTCAAAAAACCAGCAAGAGAGCTCACACACGTGATAAAATGAGTGGAAATGAAAAAAAGAGCTGATGATTCAGAGATGGGGATGATGATGATTCAAATTCAATATCACATCTCTCTTTCTCTACTTCTACATTTCTGGCTTACTCTCACTCTCTCCCTGGAAGTTTTCATGTCTGTCATATGGAAAGAGAAGAGACTTGCTAAACAATAAAAATGGAACTAGAGATGTGTGCCTGCACTCATTTGTTAGTTTTTACTGTTACATACTTCAACATCTAATTTCGTGGATGGAGTTAGATCTCTGAACGAAACATATATTCTGATCATGATCATCATAAAATGAAGCTAACGAGAGCACGCCACGGCATATAGATCGTATTAACGCATACACACGTACGCACTTGAATCTTGAATCAATAATGCTGGAAGTAAGAATTAAAGTGTGGAACATCCAATGTATTTGTGCCTTTGGTGGCATTGGCATTGACATTGCTATCATGTAACTAATGCAGCATAAAAATATAATGACAGGGATTTCGTGGTTTGATTTCGATCAACCGATTTTCCATTCCCTTCATTTCCACCATCCCACTTGAGGCTGGTGACAACTCATTCTCCGTCCCCATCCGATCTATCTTTCTACCCCACAACTAAAATAAACTTACAAAGGATTATCCATGGGCTTAGCCCCGACCATTGTCACTTTATCAAATCAAAAGCTCAATATATTTATCATTATACTTTGGGCTGGAGCACAGATTGATTCACACGGAGAAACCCCTATCCGAATTTTTGCTCCTGTGCCTGGAACATTTTCAATCTGATGATGTTATCATTTTAGTTAAACACTTCAAGTGACAGTTTCCAGAAGGCAGTGAACGCATCTGATAAATAACAAGCTTTTCCTGCAACATTGACATTGGTTCGAGGCAAATGGCAATGGCAAAAAACGGGGAACCACTCGAGCTGGTTGTTGTTGATGATAACGATGACGGCTCCTCTTATACAGGCATATGCATTCATTCACATATTTATTAATGGGGAGAGGTTAATGGAATATGGATTCATTTGAACAATGAATAAATACTGATGCTTAAGCCGGTCCGGCTAGTCCAGTAACATACTATTATTATAATTCAATCCAGCAAAAAAAATTATTCCCTTTTCATATCTCCACTCCACTTCTCCTTGTATTTACATAGGAATAGGCATATATTATATTTACTCAGACGCTAATAATGAATGATTCACATGGGCTGATATAATCTTTCGCATCATTAAATATTTGCTTAGCCATTGTGATAATAGCAACACCACCACCAACCGATCAGATAATAAGTTCGAGTGAGCCAACAACCTCCAAGCATTATTGCCCGGTCATAGTAGTTTATCTGTCGCAATGTGCGTTGTGTGGCAGGCCCACTTTAGCAACCTAAGTATAAGCCCTTAAGGTATTATTGTGAAAAATGAATTTGAAATTCTAACCAAACATTAAGTTTTATTATAATAGTAATACTTTCTCTATAATGTAAACACATCAAGGTGAATAAAAAAATGTTTGCTTTTGTAGACTGGAAGAGTACAGCAGTGAAATAATGAAGTCCCGGTATAATTCAGCAGTGACTAGTTTTTTATACCCACCTACCTATTATATCATACATTGAAAAAATTACTATATACCTAACATAAATACATAATATTGCATACATTTTTCCTCTTTGTTTACCTTTACCGAACGTTTCCCCTTTTATTTGCAAACTTGATCGACTAACAGCGGCAATTTGATTACCTTTCCTCCCATATAGTTTCATTGATATCTGGTAAATGAGGGCTTGTACCAAAGTTAAGCAAAGTAAATGACAAAAGTTTTCGCCTGGAATAAAATGTTGGTTTAGCTTAAGTAAATGGCTCTCGGGGGACATATAGGCAGGCCCAATTTTTTTTTATCGCCAAAAGATATATATTCGCTCACTCCGGCTCTACTCGTGCCTGTGGCAAGCTTTTCCAGGAGAACGATGAAGTTTCGCGGATAGAAAGAGATAAAAGCTCTAATTTAATGACGAGTGCCCGCTCAAATGATGGACTTCATTTATAAGAGAAATGGAGACTATTTTAGTATTGACTGGGTATAAAACCCTCACTTTCAGTGTCCTGGTGTGTTTGTCTGCTCAAGCTATAGAGTTTCCTCCATATTGACAAAAGTGATGAAGGAGAGACCACACCAAAACGACAACAGAATATAAGCTCTCCTCTCTTCCTACTCCAGTTTTTTAGACAGTTTAATGTCATCGTCGAAAAGAGACATGGACATAGTGGGAAGAGGGAGTGATTGCACTTTACTTGGTTTCGTTTCATTTGCGAATCCCATTAAATCCCTATTTCAGCATGACTATCACTCCTCACTTCTTGACTCCAAATGGAGTCAGAAACGTTTGGAAAGCCACACTTCTGCTTGTTTTGCCAAGATAGATACATATTACGCACCAACTTGTTTGCTGACAATCACCAGGAATGATAGCAATAGTGATGATGATGATGATGAGGACGATGATGGTCATGCTGATTGGTATAAATGGCATGCCCATCTTCGTCATATCAATTTTTGCTTACTTTAGCTTCAACTCGATCATTTTCTTGTTGACAGTCAACTCTCTGACTTGCATGACTTTTCGCTGGTTTTGCTATCGCAGTTGAATACGAATGCAATTTTTTGCTTAAAATGCGAAGAGAAACGGGTTGGAACACGTTGAAAAACAAACGTCATCATCATATCTTTTTAGGAGAGGAGCTCAGCGAACAAAACAACAACAGACTTAGACGATCTTCCTTTTGCCATAAAAATCGGAAGAATATGAGCATAGATAAATATTAAAAGCTGCGTATGCGAGTGGCCTTGAGGGGAAAAGTTCATTGGTTAATTTACATATGTTCCGCTGACATTCCTGCTGACTCATCCCGAATCCTTATGTGGTAATGATGACTTAAGTATTTAAGAGAGATTTTTTAAATACGCTCATGACATGACTATCCTAGCTTCTGTTAATGGTGATGGACCAGACGGGCTTATGATCCGAATGAAATATCCTTTTTATGAATGACAGCTTCAGTCATCATCCGCATCATCATCATATCATCCCATGCGAAAAAAAATCAACTGTGTAAATCTTCTAATCCTCAAAATGTCCACGTGCAGAATGGCTTCACGGACACGGGGGATTTTGAAATTTATAACCAATTTAAAAAAAATATATTTGCTTGCACTTCCTTATCCGGATTATGTTTTTGATGGAGGCTATTCAACCCGGAGGAGCTTTCTGAACTTCCGTGTTAAGTGGCAATGGTAATTTAGAAATATTAACGTTTCACTGTAACTTCTACCCATGGTACTAATTAATGTGCAATTTGATTAATGGATCAGGTAAAAAAAGAGAAAGTTTTTTTTGGAGCTCTCGCTAGCCTCTTTCCAGGAAAAGGAGAATACCTAATCAGGAATAGAGCGTTTGTTCTGGGGTCATCTGCAGCAGTAAAAGAAACTTGGTGAGGCGAAGGCTCCTACATATTCTATTTCGCCTCCTCCTCCACCATCTCATCATTATCATCATCCATTCCTGACGAAAAGAGTAATATATAAAAAGAAACATAAAACACAAACAGAGAAGCTATAAAGTGTATACATAGTGGGTGGATGTGATAAATGGATGTAAAAAGCCATTAACTAAAATCCAGACAACAAGAACAGCTTGACCTGAACTACTGCTACTACGAAGAGAGATCAGAGGAAAAATCCAATTAGATAAATGAAAGCCAGTAAGAGTAAGCATTATTAGTAATAAGTCTCCACTGGCTTGGTTTGGCCTGGCCCTCTCCTTTACTTTAGCTAATCATCCAAATATCATCATCATCGTGATCATCATCCTGATATAAAATGTTTTTCTAAGTTCCCAAAGTACACGTTCAAGGCGGTAAGGTTGCATGGAATGACATGCTGGTTCTTTAGATGATGATGGGAAACTACTTGGGAACGGAAACTGCAACAGTGGCCTTCCTGTCCACGTCCGCAACCCACAAAAATACAACAGGTTTTACTTTCAGACTGTTCTCCAGTCCTAAAGGAATCATTCTTTATGGAGTTTTTGCACTCCAGTTGTGCGTTTATGTATGTTTTAGTAAGAATATATTTTTGTTTTGTTGGGTTTTCTACAACTTCACCAAGGAAAGAGGCTTTTCTCGTGTTGCTCTCGTTTTTACAACTTGCTTTAGTTATTTCCCTCCGTGTTCCTCCATATCTTGAGGAGTTAATGGAAATTGGATTAGATTAGAGATTGAGTCCAGTCCAGCCACTCTCCTTCTGTGTCGCTGGCAAAAACAATGTTCATGGAAGGTGACATCGTGTTTACGTTTGTTTGGTTAGATGTACAATGTCCATAGTCCATGTACGAAAAACTTTCTCTTTGGCCTTATACTCGACTCCGAGATTTTTGGCTTAATGAAACAAACCCTACTTGGTCTATTACTACTTAGGTATTACTACAAAGAAGTTTGACAACTCCAACTCCAGCCTTACACCACCATTCCAGGTCTTTGCCATTTCTACGCTCCGTCCTACCATAATAAAGTTCAAGAGCAGAAACGAAGAGAAATAAGCCACTCCGAACCTTTTCCCTAATTCCATAACAGAGCATAACACATAAACATTGAACATTACTGGTTTTCCATTCGGTAAAGCCAGAGCCAAAGGCTAAACACAATCGCATAATCTTAATCTGGAGTTCTGGAAATGGAATGAGAAACTTTGAGACATGTGTACCTACGCTACAATTACTTCCTACATTAGTAATACTACACCGTAGATTATTATTAGAGGGGAGCAAGCAGGGAGGCAAAGTGCAAAATACCTACACAAGGAAAATATGCTTGCTTACATAAGAACTTACTAAATCAAATTAATTCCACACTCACCTTTTTTGTTTCGTATTCTCCCCGGGTTCCGTTAACACTTTTTTTTGCTGGAATGAGGCAAAAACGAATCACTAAGTTTTTTTATCCAATTTTCATCAGTTGTTTAACATGCTCTTTTACTCACTTACACTCACACCCAGAGGAAAGGAGTAAAAAATCCGTATTTCTCTCTCTGCTATTGAGAAATAAATCACTGCACTTTTTTTTATTAAAACAAACGTAATATTTCCTGTTTGGAGCGCTTCTTCTCTGTGTGCGATCTCGGAATATGATGACGAGATTTTGCCGTAAATCAAATCAAACTATATATGTCTGATGATGGTGCAACTTCCCCTTTCCAACTTTTTTTGTTTCCACCATAAATATTGGTTGGGTTTTTTAGAGAAAGAAAGTTGCAAGGTAAAATTTTCTATTTTTTACCAAGTTTTTAGGGTTCGTTTAATGTACTTAAAGTAGCATTGAACAAATGAGTGGTGATGATGATTCACCTTTTCACAAGAAAAATATTCGAGGAAGGGGAGAGAAAACAAAACTTATTCACTTTTTTATACCAATTTCCCTGTCAATTTGTTGCATTGGAGGAAGAAAAAGGGAAGTAGTTTTTCATGCGAATGTTCGATTGCCATCAACTCAAGGTGCATTTGCAATGCATGCATGCACTAATATTCAAATGTGCTTAGGGTTGAAGAAGAGGACACACTCAACAGCAACCCCTTTTTTGTTTGGTTGATAGTCCAGTTAGTTCACTTCAAAGTCCAATCGATACCAACTCAGGAGTTACTTGAGTCACCAGCCAGTCAACTCGATAAAAATGAGTGTAACTTCTCTTCTTTGAAAAACAAAGTGCATGTATGGATGATAATTCTCGTTCGCGACAACCTGGCACCCCTAAACGGACACTGAAACGAAAACTACTGTGATTATCCCAAGTGAAGAAGTGGAATGACGATACGGACACAGTGTGACATCAGCATGTAAAATTTAGAATAATGGCAATATGCTCATTTTTCACAAACTCATTCCATCCAACCCATCATCATCACCATCAGTATATCGTCCACCGAACAAATAATTTTGTTTAAAATGTGTTATTTACTACGTAGTAAAAGGAAAAGTGGACACTGGTCACTCACTTGGCTATCGAACCAAACCACGCATTTAAAAGGTAGGTGGGTAGGTTCGCGAGGGGACAATAGGAGCAGCTATGTAATTGTGTTGCTGACGAACATGAAAATAAAATATGAAACATGAAAAAGTTGCCGACTCTATCTATTTCCTTTATCCATTATTTATTATTCATACAAAAACCTCTTGCAAAAACTTTAGGCATATGGGCAGCCATATAAACTTGTTCAAGCGAAAATCCAAAATGCCTCCCTGTCCCTGCCTACGCACAATTTTCGTGTACACGCATCCACCAAGTTAAACGGTTTCATGCAACCTCACTGACAATAATCGGAGCTGATATGCCAAAAAGCCCAGCTGGAAAGGAAAATTTGTTAACTTTTTTATTTCATTTTCTGCACTTTTTTTTTATATTTTCCAAATGAGCTTCCACAAGTCGCATCAAACTTTGTGGATTATGTCGTGCTGTATTGTGACACCCACCCACGTAGAAGCACACCGCCTCAGCGAAATCGAAGGGAAGTCGGAAGAAAAATCCATGTCATGTAGGAATAATTTTTTCCCTTTGATTTGGTTTGGCTAACAAAGTCAAACCAAGCTATAAAATTGTGATTGTAATGTTATTATTTACACAATGAGAGCACGATTTATGTCCCACAAAAAGATGCCGGCTTTAACAAGTTCGACAAGAAGGTTAAACTTTTATAGAGTTACTTAAGCACACACGCGTTCCTATCCATTCATAACGTGGTAATCAGTAAAGGAGCTCGATTGTCCTGAAATATTCACATGTCCGTGTTTACTGTCACTTTTTCAGGAGCGGTCTCACTTTCCATTCTCACTTCCTTATCAGAACGTTTTTTTCTCCTGTGTTGGATTTATGCAAACAACAACAAATTTATTCTCATCTTTGTTAATAATTTCCTTATTTAAGTAATCTGCCACCGGCTATTATCCTGTCTTCCTGTGTTCAACTTTCCCATGAAAATGTAAAACTTTTTGGGGAAGTAATCATTTGTAATAATGTCCATAACGATATTTTTCACAAATTACTGTATTATCCGAGTCCATTTAAAGTGGTAAACTTTTTCAGTTAAAAAAACTAGTACAGCGGTGTAATCCATGACACATTGTCGCCGTTGGCTAGAGATAAAGTAATTCTCTTAAGAGAACCAATCCATTCTCCTTGTATATTCTGCTGGGAATTAGCATAAACAATGCTATGTCTCTAGCAATAAAAACAAAGTAGAAAGGAAACAACAAAGTTCACAAAGCTACTCGGAGCTCACGAGTTGTAAGCAACAGCCAAAACCCAACACACTTGAGTTCAGCTCGCACCACAACAAAAAGAGCTTCACAGAGAAACGTGCCCCTTTCTCGACCAACGCTAGCTGAGGACTGATAGCTCGATTGAGAAAACTTGCTGGAGTCGACTGGTAACAGCGAGGAGGAATAATGCTAGCTTGCAGGATGAACGTGAACGGAGAGTCTCATCTCATAGATCGGTTTCCCTTCATATAAGTTGTAATTTGTAATTCGTATCTGCAATAAGTTTGGTCACTATACTAAAGGAAAACGAGATTGAGTTGGTTGAATGGGGTATCTCTGTTCGCTATACATATGCAATACATTTAATTTGTATTTTATGACAGCATTGTTCTTATTCTTATTTGGTTTCTTTGAAATTTAATTCATAACTGGAATCAGAATCTGCGAAAAGAAAGTTGAACCATTCTTTGCCATTTTCCTTTGTTGCACACGGGGTTCAGATTTTTTTATTTTTTGTTTTTTTTTGCATTAGGAAAATGATATACGAAATTATAGAAAATTATCTACTTAACTTTTTACGTATTTTGCTTCAATTTTCCAACTGATTACTTACACCTTCTATTGGAAAAACTAATTCCACCATATTTACATTTAAAATGTTAAAAAGTTGTGATGCTATTACCTTTGGAGCTATCTAAATGCTCAACTGCAGGAATTCATATGGAGGCTTAAGATTTCAAGTAAAAAAAGAAACTGGAAGAGCTATTATGTTAATGACGGATAATGCATTGCTGCTGCATCAAACTACTCTCCAGTATGCAGTTCATGGACTCACCATATTGAAGCTAACTGGCGGCTTTTAAGATTTCTTCATCTTTTTTTTACCTGTTCTTCTCCCAGCCCCCTCTCACTTGTTGCCTCGTCCTCTTCCCCCATCATGTCTTTGTCTTAATGATAAGCTCCATATATTGTTTCCAGTGTTTGTTTTTCCAATTTCTTCCTTTCATGTTGTGCCTTGTGCCCTCCAGTAGATCTGTAATTCAGAGAAGCTCCCTTCAAACTCCAACAATACAAGTCTTGCATACCTGAGTAAACACACAGACATAAATAATCCAATGCACAAGAGCAGGTATAAGATAAAGAAAAGGATGATGATGATGATGATGATGATGATGATGAAGGGGCAGAAAAAGGCTAGCTTCTTTTCTTCCTCTGCATTCGAACCAAGTCATGAAGATAATTTTCCTTTTGTTAGCCCATTTCTTTTTTCCTTTCATTATCATTATCTATTCTTTTTTCCACTGCTATCATTATCGTCATCACCATTAAAAGATTTCCCAGGTTTTCCTCAAGTTTACCTTACGTAACGTACCTTCAATTGGTACACATTACCTATTCCGGTTGTATTTTTTTTATTATAGACCACGTCGACATTATCGTTTCTCCTTAAAAAGTTTTTGTTTTTCTCCTGTCTCCACTATATCTTAAGTATTAGTCAGGTTTGGATGATAATGGAAGTAATGGGCGGTCGACATAAGTCATCCAATCGGATATAGTGTATTGCCTTTTTATTCATGAAAGAGATAGCCCTTTCGTCAGTTTTCAATGATTACGCAAGCACTTCTCTTCATTTCCTCTACGTCTCCTTTTGTTTTAGTCTCCGATCCGACTCCCTCTTCTCAGATATGGATTTATTATTTATGCAGGACTGGAGCTGATGACTACCCAAGAAGAAAGGGAATTCACCGCCATTCATGATGATGAAGATGATGACTCGATAAATAAATAAAAACGATTTTTTGTGGGTAAAACTGTATTTGAGAGAATGGAATTGAGATTTCTTGTGGCTTCCACCATCATTCCCATTGTAAAAGGAAGACGTTTGCCCCTTTTGTCTTTCAGCTTGTGGGAAAAGGTGAAGAATAGAAAATTTGACACAGTTTAAAAGGCATATAAACTCTAAACTGTTATCACCCTCATAAAAGAACTTTTATGCCTTTTTTGTTCTTAGAAGAAGGGGAATTGGGATTGGAAATCTAAGACATTGCTTTTATTTTTAGTGGATGGTAGCATCGAGTGAGGCTCTCACTATATGACTACCTACTTGATATATGGAGCCAAACGGAATATTTTACGAGATCAGTTTCTCCCTCTCAAAAAAGTAAGACAACAAGTCAGGTGTAAATCTCATTCCAAAACAAAGTATATATGGCTGGGAAAACATTTATGGACGAATTTATTGACATGTTGGGATCTCTAGTGGATGGCGGATGTTTTTAGGTGAAAAATCGCCACAAAATTCTGCTCCTCTTGGAATGATCTTTTTCCGCAGGTTATTTCGTACTTCACTCCTCGCCTGACATATTATGACGAAACGATAAAAAACTTGTCTTATAAAATGTATTGTGATTTCTTCAAAATGTATTTTTATTATTGAATTTGTTAGAGCAAGTTCGTGAGGAGAAAAATGTTGATTACCACCTGGTGTGATCTTTACTACCAAAAATATAAGACAAGCCCAGACCAAAGCAAAGTGACACTACCGTCTAGAAAAAATTCCGAAGCCACCTGTCATTACAAAAGGCGAAGAATATATTATGACCGGTTAGAGTAACAAAAGCAGAAAAAATCGTTTTTGGCGGAATTAGCGAAAAAATATAATTTACATACATTTAGCCATCTAGGTATGCTATATAATTTCTGTATGTGGTAGGCTGCCAAACATATGCTGTGAAAAATTATGTCAAAATAGATTGTCATACTTGCGGTTCTAGTCCAAAATTTATTGACACGATTTGTGAAAGTTGAGTTGCATACGAAATCAGCACTATAAAAGGTATATTCCGCCCCTGTAACTTCTCTGCTGACGCAACACCAAAAGGAATCAATACTGTGAGTTGGATAGCATGGAACGGTAATTTTCTCAATTTCAGCCTGAAAATTTAAAATTGTGCTGTGACACGAAGTATTGATGAATTGCAAGGGAGTTTGCACGATTTCAATAAAAAAAACAGGGAAGGCGACAGAGTAATTGTGGGTGTTTTTTTCTTCTTTTTCTCAATTGCATGGAGCAATTTGCTCGCTGTGGGACCGACAAGACTCCAAGAATGAATTTGTTTTGTATGCAGTGGACAGTTTGAGTCCTTCCCACTACTCACGCTTGGTATTTCTCCATTTTCAATTTATTTGGTAAAGTCTATACTGACGATGATGATGATGATGTTACCTGTTCCTGTGCTATTTTTCTTGATGTTAATTTTCTCAAGATTACACAAAATTCTTTAAAAGTTTCAAGGGAGTGACAGGTGGTGATGAGTTTTGATGAAATTTAAGTAAGTAGTGGGATAGTAATAATGATAAAAAAAATCCTGTTTTTATGTAATCATCTTGGAAAAAAATTTACTTGGCTGAGCAAATATTATCATTCATTACATTACCTCACAGAAAGAGGGAAATCAAATGCGTAAAGTCTTGGTCTTGGGTCAACGCATAGTTTCAGCTTTCATTATCTAATCTTCATTGGAGTGTCCAATTCGAAAAAATAATTGAATTTGAATGAATGAATAAATATTAAGACAGAAAAAAACTATTATTTTTTATGAAAGAACTAAGCCACCGAGTTGATATATGGCTACGTGTTCATTGTGGGAAGTTTTCTCTGTAGAAAGAATTACGCTAGAAAGGCTTGATGAGATACCGTTGCGTTTACTTCATGAATGAATAGCTTCATGTAATAAGTAAGCAAGCTCATGTCAATGTCTCAATCTCTGACATCGTACAAAATACGTTTCTCTTGTACGGGTGTACATGGTACCTTTCCTTAAAAAGCAATTTAGAGACTGGAAAAAGAAAATGATGATGATGAGGAGCAGCTCGGTAATAAACTTTCTTTTTAGGGGATGAAAAGGGGAACGAACGGCAGCAGAGCGGATTTTACAAGCACAAGAATATTACAATATTATTAAGCTTGTTTGTTTGTAGGAAGATAATTTTGTAACTTTTTAATATCCCATCAGCCCTCTCTCTCTCATCCCATTATATTACTTAACTTGTGCAGTCTCTGCAGTGCATGCCAACTCACAGTTAATAATAAAATGGAGGAAGGCGAACGCATATTGCAATGGCTTTACTTAGGCATCCCATCGCCCCGCTGCTGTCTTCGTCAACGACAGAAATATGCAATAAAGGTTGGATTACATCTTTCGGTTTTTCTTCCTTCCCTGACTAGAAATCTTAAGGAGTCCCTCCCTTTCTATTAAGATGAAGTTGAGAAAATTTACATATGTAAAGATTATATATGGAGTGGGGTAGCATCTTCCTTCCCAATCATGTGAAGAAGATGATGTTGGTGAAGTAGAGGAAAAATGTGTCGGCACGGCAGGGCACAACCCTTCCTTTCAACGCAGCATAACATAATAAGTAATATGAAATGGGGGTGATGGAGAAGATTGTGGATGAACAGAAAAAGTATCTATTGGAATGGATATTGGATTTTAAATATTTTCTTGGAAGAAGCGATCACCATCTTATTCCCCATCCTCTCAGTTTATCTTCTTATTAAGTAAGTTTTTAAGTGCAGAATTAATGGTAACTGCCAACCAAGTTGAAGATAGAAGGAACAACTGCACCAAACCAACCCATGTCATTCTAGAGAGAGATCCAAAACAGTTTTTTGAGTGGGTGGAAAAAGGGAGAGAGGAAAACTGCAGGAAGCAGACAAGACAAACTTGTCTCTAGATAGTGGAGAGATGTACACACAATTTTCAAATGGCTTTTTTGAAGATGATGTCAATGTAAACATTTTACTATGTACTTACTATAATGACCTTGTATCCATGAATGAATGGGTGCTTCTAACCTACTTGAAAAAATTACAAGTTATTTTAAATGTCATATCATAATCATCCCCTTTTCACTATAAGTTCTACTTCCAGCGTTAAAAGGGATGCTAATAGTTTGTCTAAATGTAGTGAGCATGTAAAAATTATTGAGTTTTTAGAAGAGTGGAGGATTACATCGTTATTTAATATATTGAATCATTGAGGGGAAAACTTGACTATTTCTTGATATTGACTGGAAGGGAAGTTTGATGACTTGGAGTAGTAACGGTTTTGTTTGTTGATTCAACCAAGAGAAAGATGAGCTTACCTAATAACTTCTGCCAGAAGGAACGATTTTGCCCTAATGTAGAAAATAGGAAAGGCTATCCCTTCATAGCTGTTAACTCTTTCACAAAATATTTATTGTACTGCTTCATGCTCCGTAAACTTTCCCTAATGTCAATATTAAAAAATATAGTTTGGGAGCAGCTCCTGCAGCTCCAACTCGAACTCAATATTCGTCGGCAAGACTTTTATTAGCCATTTGGCTACGCTCATTATTTTAAACTTCCCGAATGTAAGATTACATATGCACGGTGGAGCAAAAAATCGAACGTAAATATGTCATTTGTAAAATATTTGAAATTTTTAAATGACATATATAAAGCTTGAATGTTTTAAGAGATCATATTCTGCCATCTTGTCCGTTGTAATTTTGCAATTATTTTTTTAACCTTGTTCAAAACTTCTTCTGCAAAGAATATGTCCGATTATTGCCCAATGTTCAATGGGGATATGATGGGATACCAATCCCGTCCTGTCAAGATGGGTAATAAAAGGCGATGAAAATTTTCTCCCTTTTTGTTTGCGGCTTTTCATGTCACTTCACTTATGAGAAGTCAGCATGTGGTCTTCTCAAGTTCTTCTCGCCAATTAAATGAAATGATAATAAAAGGATGCGGACTTCGCCCCATCATTTTCAGTGCCACTGGCACCACACCACCGATTCAACAGATGTTTGCTTGTCAGTTGTCATCTCATATCATCCTCTTAATAACTAAAGTTTAAAATTGTTTGACGTCTTTCACACTGCAGAAAATCTCTTTTCATCAGCGATTAAGCCTAAACCAAAGAAAGTTTTTAAAAGCATGGACAATGATGATAATGATAACTTGCAAAAGTGACAGTTTTAGTTTTTATGACAGTAAATGCTTTTTATCCTGTCAATAATAATATTGTAATTGCACATTTTATTTTCGCAATTTGCCGTCATCATAAACAAGAGAAGAGAAGAGAGATGAGTTGCGGTGTCCCCGTTTTCATAGGTAATTTATTGCCTGTTGGATTATAAACGTTGGAAGCCTGAAGTACGCTCCCCAGTTTTGGATGATACTTGGCTGAAGAATCCCTCAGCAATAAATCCTTCTTGAATTATGTATATGCAAACAAATCTGCCTCCTCTTCATCACCATTTCATTTCGTTTCATTTGTCAGGCTGAGAATTAATTTTTTGGCAGACAAAGAGAAAGATACAGAAATAGCCATGCATGGTTGTAAAAGTGACATGGAAGTAGAAGCTCTTGCTGTTGCTCCTTGTTTGCGAATGTAAAACAGGCTTGTCTTCTTCGCGATGATGATGACGGACATATTTTATCCTGTAAATAAAAGTGTTGCCAGTCTAGTATTTTGAGCGTGGGGATGAGAAAAGCTTGTTTTGTAAATTAGGGGAATGGAATGGGTCGAGTGAGTGTGAGTTCTGCAAAATTAGGGATAAAATATGCATGGATTTTGATGTGGGACACGCATATAGACACGCACACAAGCGTAAAAAAGTTTACGCTTCCTTTTAATTAAATATGGGATGAGCCATAAATCCCAGAGTTATTTTTGCATGTAATTTTCATCTGAAATGGAATTTGGGATTTTGGGAGGAGGAGTGGAGCATTCTACAATGTTACAGAAGGCCCCTCGGGAACTGGACTGTAGTTGGATGGTTGAATTCTAGAGGCTCATACTTTTCTCCATCCGTCTTGCATTTTCAGTATTGTGCAATTTTATGAAAAATTCCTGAAAAATTGTGTGAAAGCCCAATCCCAGCTAACCTAAACTCTTTCTTAAAAAAAAGTAAGCAAAAATTGAAATTTTTAGTTGGGCAAAAGACTTGTCCAGTCCCTTTTTCCTCTCTTGGGAAAAACTCTTCTTGGATTGAATTTCCAATTCAATAAAAAAAGCTAAATGTAGGACACGATTGTTTCGCAGGTGTGTTTGTGTTTTCTTTTCGATTTGATAGTTACAAATGAATGAGAAAAGTTCTGGTCGAGTGATTTTTAGTTAAACTTTCTCTCAAAAGTTTCACTTTGAAAGCCTCTGGAGTTGCACTGGTTTGGTGAAACAGTTCCATAAACTTTCACTTCTGTTCAGTTGGCTCAACTTAAACCCACAAATTGTAGAAAAAGAAATTGGATATTGAAACCTGCAGATGTCCGCTAATCGTAAACGGCTAATGCGTATTCCGTAAACCTTCTAGAGCTTGTATAAAAGGCCAATTGTAAAAAAGCAATTCGATTCAGATATTTAATGCTAAATTGTAACGTTATTAAGTATCTGTGTAAGTAAAATCCTCATTCAAACAACCATTAGGTGAGTAACTGCCAAGTCAGCAGTACGTATTCCGTCGATTGTCATGAAATGTTAATTCATAATATACATATACATATGCCAGAAGATTGATACATAATATATTTCATAACAAATGCAGAAACAAAGCATACTTCGGACTTAATTTTCTCTCATCATATTACGTACTTACCTAGTTTATGTGATGATTTATCATTTTCATGTATTAATTTTGATGTTTACCCATCATAGCTGAATAGAATTTAAAAGTACAATCTAACATGGTTATTATATATACGTACGAATGAGCTCAACCTGCCCAATGCTCACGTAATACAAAGCTCCGAGCAAACTGTTTCTTTCATAATCTCATTAATTTTCCGTCCTCCTGTATTGAATAAATAATGAGCTTTTGATGAAGATAAATCGGGGAATAATTCCTCTACATACACACACTCCATTTACCCATGCTCCTCTACAGTCCACAGATGGGAAATGTTGAAATGGGGATGACAGGCTCGTATATTTCCTCGTTGACAATTTTCACTGAGGAAGAAATGTCTGGGAAAATCTGGTATGAATATTTTATTGAACATTTTCTTACAAAATGGCAAATAAATGGATTTACTCTCTCTTTCAGAAAAACAAACTTATTCCCTCTTTCTCACACGGAATGTGTGTTTTTACTCTTGGGTTTCTTGCAAATATGTCATATGTGTTTTTTCCTACATTAGTTTCACTTTTAAAGCTCTCACGTTTTCATCGTAATCATTATCAACGCATATTTTCTATCGGAAAAACGAAAGAGAAAGGTAGGCAAAAACACGGGACAACGCAGAGGGAAAATCTCTTCTGTGTCTTTTCTACCCTTCTCTAAATCAAAGACATATTGCAACTTGTGACTACAAAGCATAGAGTAACAGCACGACATGATGTTTTTGCCAGCCCAAAAAGTGTAGGACGAGGAGAGTGAAATATTATGAAGTCTTCAAGCTGACAACTGAAAAGAAAAACAAACATTGTTCAGTCATGCAAATTGTGAAAAAGTATTTCTTCCCACTAATGTCACCTCCTCGTTCTACAGTTTATTGGCAGTAAATGCCTCCAGCAGAAACTGGAATACGTTGGTATTCTACTTTCTTTCTTATGAGAAAATGTGAACGCGTTGAATATTTTGTGGATCGGATCTACGATTTCAAGGGAACAAGTCCATTATGCAATCCATTATCTGATATATTGGAATCGGATTTTCTTCCTGACAAAAGAGAAGCAGACATGGAACACCTGTCACCCGCGGGACCTATTATATGGGGCCCACGACGTATCACATTAGATGCCACCCGATATAATGTGCGGTAATGATTGCTATTGCTGGCAGTGCTGAGAAGAAAATTGTCCAGTGATGGCCTCCTGCTGTATCCTTTAATAAAATGAGGTATGGAAGGAAATGGAATGAAAAGACGGAGTGATTGACGGTGTCAGTAATAACGTGTCATGTGCCATACATCACATTATTCCTTTTGAGTTTAGGTAGTTGTATATATGTAGTAGGTGCTGTGTCAAAGAAAATTTGCAGATAAATTATTCCAACGTCATTATAAATTGTATTTAAATAAAAAATTGTAGATCACAACCAGGTATGTTGTCGCAATCAATCGATTTTGTGAAATATTATGCCCGACGTAATTTGGAATGCGCATGGATAATTTTGTTGCATCCTGTGGTCATCGTTGTATGACATAATCTAATTGACATTTGAATTTTCAATAAATATTTGATTAAATACACGAGACGAAAGTCGCCGGTATACCTATGAACTCTATCGTGCTAAATAGTAGAGGTAATTTGTATAATTGATAATGTGGAACAAAATCAACACATCAACTAGTTGACGATGCATTGAAGGCACCAAGAACCA
>JAQGAG010000152.1:0-22954 GCA_034696835.1 Lepidocyrtus lignorum
TTTTGTCATTTCTCTCCTGGTAAAAATATTATTTGAGAAATGACTTTAAGATAAAATATATTAAGGTAACAAAAAATCCTTGCATGGAAGGAAAAAAAATCACTGCAGATGTGCAGTTGTAAAAAATCTGAATATTAAGATAAAAAGTACTAGGAGTACGAAACACACAAAAAGAGCTCACAAAGTGCCGAGTTCTCTCCACAAGGTACATAAGATATAGGAGGAGGAGAGTGATGGAGAGTGAAATGTAGGAAGTAAATTCAAAGTCGATATAGAGTGATATGAAATTGGTTTACAAGTGACGCCAGAATGCCGAATTCATGTACAAAGTCAATGTGGTGATGTGACTGAGCTTACAATTTCATGATGGGTGGGTGGGACGGGAAAAAGACTTTAATTTTGTCTATGCCACGAGCAGCAATGAGGAAAATTTTCCTCGTTGGGAAAAAACTAGACTAGACTATGGGCTGTTCGTGTGATAGGAAGGGAAAAGCTATCTAACAACTAAGTATGGTCAATATTTAGGGAAAACTGGAGTTTTTATCTTTCTCCATTGTCGTAATAGTGATGTTCGGAGGAGCTTTTTCCTAGATGGATTGCAGGTAGTAAATGGAAGGTTTGCGTTTCCACACCCATTCTACATTATAGATACATACATAATGGGGATGTTTGTCTCCTTCGGTCTATTGCTCAAAGTACATATGTACATAAAGGTGGGTGATCGGCACTAAAATAAAAATATATCATCGTCTCCTTCATAATATACATCATATCCATAATTTGGAAGTGATTCTAAGAATTTGATAAAAAAAACGGGGATATTGAATTGAATGTGGGCATTGCACCTCCGGGAAGATAAAAGGAATCTCTGGAAAGCCAGTCTTATGATTATCAGCATGTAATTCAATGTTGAAATATAAGCACAAAAACACCTTCTTCCCTTTCTTTAGAAGAATCCACTGCTTTCTCTGAAGGAAAGTTGATAATTTTCTTACTAATATTTTTATCTTCCTCTGAGAAACTGATTACTCTAAATATAACTGGGAGGGATTGACTGGATATTTATGCATTTTTCGTGTTTTTCTGTGTTGATGACAGATGTGTATCAAGTATAACTCAAATTAAGGATTTATGTCGTTATTTTAAGATTCTGTCGCTCACTCCCAGATCATCGTGAGCTTTTCCCCCATCTCTAGAAAAATTGAGCTTATAGTTTGTACATTGTATCTGTTTTTCCCGATTATTTACTTACAGAACGGTCTATCTTCCTCTCACGTCGATTTTAATAAGACAAGAGGAGGCACACTTGAAGGGAAGCAGCACTTCCAACAGTCAAACCATATCAAAGCTGAACATACGGAGAGGAAAAAGGAGAGAGAAAGGGGCATACATAAAGTTCAAGCAGGAAGATGCTTGGATTCCTGCCACTTTAGGAGTAAAGTAAGCCTTGCCAGCTTTCCCTTCTGCACTATTCTGCCACCTGCGCATCTCGCCACGTGACCTGAAGACGAGAGAGAAAAGGAGAAAGAATCGAGGAGAAATCGATCGTTCCCTTCTCCCATATTGAGGCATACAGCAGCATACGCATGAATGTAATGTAGCTCTCCATATCCCCAAAAAGAATCTACATGGAGGGCGAGCTCGCGCTTGTACACGCTGTCATTACTAGCACACCATCTAACATTTGTCTGTTTTTTTCGGGAAAGGAGAGAAAACACAAAAATGGCAAGCCATTTGCTGATATTAAACTTGTAAGTTAACCATATGGACAGTCTCCCTGTTTTCATTATAAGGAGAAAAAAAGTGAGTTCATTCCCTTCACATAATACATGTTTGAAAGTCCACGAATTGATGTGGTAGAACTTCCCCAGCCAATGTTTTGTCACCCATTAGCAAGTCCAATCCGTTCCTGTATAATAGCTTTCAATTCCAATGTACGTCTTCCCACCTAAAATGCCGCCATCATTTAGTATTACTTTCACAGTCAGTCTACTCCGTTTTCCCGAGTAGGCTATACAGATTTCCAAGGGAAAATATATCCCTCTGGTATGAAACTTACATAGTCTAATACAGATAAAAGTCGCCTTCATTAAATCGGATACTTAAGCTTGTGTCGTGCCTCATGTGCATGGAGAGCCAGGGATGCCAAAGCTGGGAGACTGGGAAAACGATGAGAGGTTTTATCTGCATGGGTTTAGCACAAAAAATTATTGTCCATTGCTTTCATTTTTAAATCGAAAATGAGCTTGGGTATGGTATAGAACCAGCATTTTTTTTCACGAATAAAATGCCAAGGCAGATTGAAAGAAACAAAGCTATTTTGCTATGGCATGGCAGTACATTTTGCTGCTGCCTGCTGCTTCCTAATAACTAGGAAGATGGTACACATGGATCGTTGGGAAATGGAGAGAAAGAGTTGGTAAAAAATATCCTCGCAAATAATCCATGTCGGTAAGATAGAATACGAACCCAGGAAAAATGTATTGCTACCCATATTTGGGCTTGTACTGTAGTCAACTCTTGTTATACTGCTTTCATCCACCCAAAAGGCTCATTCGAACAATAGAGCTGATTCTTGCCGTTCTGTGTCGAGAGATCCTCTGTGGGCGCAGCGCACGAGCATGTGCATGCGCCACACAGACCGAAAATTTTGTTGAATTCGTAGCTGCTGTTATATTGTTGGATGAATGCAGCTACTGCGGTGAGGAATGGGGCTCTTGTACACGGCTCTGCTCTCAATCTCAATCCCAACGTATATTCGTTTCCTTCCTAATGTGTTCTCGCCTGTTCAAGTCTGCCTTCAGCTTTTCGGGATCTGGTGAGCTTGTAAGTGGTAGCTACTTTTTTCTTTCCTAGTCACTCGTTTATTCCTAGCAATGACGGAAAGATCGCCCCGTGTAGGTATGTAAGTAGGAGAAAAAAGGAGAGAAAAGGGAAAGGTAAAATAAAGAGGCTGAGGCAGACATAAACACCGAGCCATGTAGTCGTTTCTCACTCATTGTTACTACTGACTAGCTAGGATCGAGATAAAAAGGACAAGACTCCATTCCAAAGGAAGAGAGTGTTCTTCCTGGTGTAGTAGAGGTATAGAGAGGGCCGAGCTGCTCCCAAACTTTCCCTTTACAGCACTGCTGTTCGTGAGGAGAAAATAGTGTTTCATTGGTAGTCATCATCATCATCAACTTTAAAAGAGAAAGTTCATCGGACAACCTCAGTCAGTCTCTCTTTTTTGTCAGTACTATCCCCTCTCATCTTTATTTTTCTTTTTTTTGTACTGCTCTCCTAGCTCTTCTATTATAACCAGTGTGTGTCTTGTCTTTGCCTTGTTTCTTCAGTATTGTATACTTCTTTCCTGCATATTTCTTCCACTGTCATTTCTACTATTTGTCTATCTTGTTAGTTTTTTTCTGTCTTGTTCGCTGAATATAAATATCAACCATTCTCCAACTGGCTGGTTGGCTGAGATCCACTATGGTTTATGGAGTCTGAGTTGCCCTTAACTTTTCCCTTTTCCTTCTAGTTAAATATATATCATTAACGTTTCTCAACGTCTGGCATCGTTTCTCAAATCATTTCCTGTTTTATTACCGGACGACACTCTCAACTAATACTTCCATTTCTATTTTGTCGTTCGTTAGTTGGAGGAAGTTGGAAAGGAAAATGGATTATTTTCACAACAAGTAGCACGTATGTAAAGAGATAGAAATTTCTTTTTGTGTTGTGTTTTTTTAACTTTATTTTTCCCCGTCTTTGTTATCTTTGAGTTGGAGAGAAATGATTTGAGAAACAGAGAAAAGCCCCAAAGTTTTTGGTATATTAAATAGAAAAACTTTGTAAAAAAAACATTTCTCCAATCTTAATACATTGTATTGGTGATGCATGAAGAAGTTTGCTAGTCATCATTTTTTAACAATGAAGAACCAATACTGTAAAGTCCCACCAGCAACTAGGGCTTTTTAAGCAACTTATTTTTGTTTTCTAAAACTACTTCTTGTGATAACCAAGTTTCCAACAATATTTTAACTTTTTTAGCCTTCAGCCAGCTGTCCCTCCATGTGTAGAAAAGTAGCCACCCACCAAACTAACCACAGCAAACCATACGCTTAAAGATAAAACAAAACTGACGATGACAACGGGAGGGACATGTGGATAAACAAAATTCTAGACGAGAGTTTCCCCTTTCTAACAAGTGTAATTGAGTCAACTATCACCGCCAGTGGAACACACACATTCAAGTGGTAAGTACAAACTGATTTCCTGTAATTATTCTACTTTAATAAATTATAGTTACCAACTATTAATATTTAATTATTACATAATAAATGGTCACTTCGTTCCCTGCCCTCTGAGAAGGTGTGTGAAAGTCGATACATGCAAATAGAAAATTAGACGATAAATAATAGAAGACTGGCTGTTCCACCTGAATAATTAATTAACTCGGTGGCTATTGAATTTTAACGAATGGGATTGTTCCCTCCGTGCACAAACTATTTATTTTCTTCTGCCACTTTCACCCAACAACTACTTCATTTCTCCAACGAGAGCAATACAAAGTGTAATGGGGTGTTCAACATCGCTGATTGTTTGATTTTCCCCATATTTCTTGCTCCGTACGAATTGATGATTTTCAATATGGGCATTTTTGCCACCTTCCTTGGCTCACAGTTGGACTTTTATTAATATGAGCCCAGACGAGGTATTACAAGGGGAACGATGGAAAATCAAATAATATTCCTTGTCAAAAACAGTTTACCGACCACACCAACACAGTACAAATATGGTGGTGGGAGGGGAGAACCATATCTGCACATTTAAATTCATACAAAACTTTCCATTCTTCTTTTCCGCTATGTCTGAGCAGGGTAACACGCTATTCCAGTGTTGCTGATTGGTACTAATGCAGAAAATGAATATTTCATGACGTCCTTCTAGTGTAAAACTACAAGGGAGAGTTATTGGTCGTGTTGTTGGTTGGACGACTTTCTCCCTCACAGTTTGTATTGTCAGCGTCAGTTGAACAAAGTCGTTGGGCAACAAAATCATCACAACCATCATCACTCACTTTCCGCCATATACTTTTGTCGCTCCACCGTTGTCATTTCTCCTCCTATTACTCCCCTTATAAATCATAGCCCCAGACAAAGTAAGGAGATGGATCATAATATTATAATAAATAACTAGTTTTTTATTCCAAGCAACAGAAGAATAGCTATAGGTATGTATATTGTGATATTGGAGTGGATGGATCAACAAAAACATAAATAAATTTTATTCTTTCTTCTCTCTCCCGTTGTGGATGATCGTCGGAGTCCGTTCGAACATGCATTATATCTCCCAGTTCCGATCGAAAGGAAGTGAGCTTGAGTCTGAATTTGAGCCACGGAGAGGATCCTACCTCCACAAGTGCGAGGGTTGATAAAATACGGGGGAGTGGAGGCAAAACCCGATAGATCGTAAAATGGTATGAGAATCGGAAGGAAAATGTTTACTTGAGAATTGAGATAGCGTCAACAATAAGTAAAATTTCCCCCTTGTTGTTACACACAAATCTATATGGTATTGACAGAGCTGTGGTGTAGTAGGTGTACATATAATAAAATGCAATCTAAACTTTTACTCAAAATACACAACTTTCCTATCAGTTTCCCTCTTTCAGATGATTATAAAAAAAGGATTCCTTTTTATTTCTGTGGTATGGCCGAGAAGATTCATGCATAAATTCATAAAAAGCCATTAGATTACTTTCATTGTGATAAGGACGTGAATGAGCAAGGGAGAAAGTATGTGAGAATGCATTCACTTTTCATCCTTTATGTATTTCCCTCCCTTTCTAATAATATCCCTATTATTACGAGCCGAGTATGTGCGGATGCCTTGTTGATAACTTCCATCCTCTTCCATTCGGTTAGGGACTTTTTATATAGTTTCTGTGGGTATTCCGGCAGGTGGGTAATGATTTAGAGTGACGACAGATGGAAGGGAACAAATGTGATACTTAAACTCATAATTGGGTTATAAAGGCTATGAGATGGTAAATAATTCTCTTTTCCGGAGATTCAGATCACGTCCGCACATCCACCATGAACATATTTCCTAGGAGAAAGGTAGTCCGAGCAAAAAGACTCGCATTCAGTTTGCTCGTACCTATATCTCGGCATTCCCGGCTATCTTGTCAGACATGGGAAGAGAAAAAGGAAGGAGTCTTGTATAAGCGCTGTGTAGCTCCACGTCTTCACTCTGGAATGTATATATAAATGGACATACTTATACAACCCCAGTTCATCTTCCAGACACACCATCTGAAATAAGTTGGTCCCGATACCATTCCAACTTCTTTCGATTCCAGGCTATGAATAGATATTTCTCATATTATTGGGGTGATAAGCAGTCATAGAAATGATATGTCGTATTCATTTTGCCCTCCACTAAATTCATTACGTATATCAATAATGATATCAGTATCCACTAAGGTGAAACTGCATTATAGCTCCTTTCCACAGGAGTGGGATATATGTATGATGTAATATCTATATGAACATAAAGTAAAAAAGCTTTAAAGAAGTTCACCATCGGTGGTTGAACGGATATGTGGGTAGATTCGTCTTATCGATTTGTAAATGTCCATGAAAAAGTAATTCACCTGGAGAGGAAAGAAGAGACTGAATGACTGTGGAAGTGAGTGAGTGACTCCAAAAGTAAGGCTCGAAAGGGCCTCATAATGCCAATGAAAGGCAAGCGAAAAAAAGTTACGAGAGTTGGATGGAAGCTGAAGCTCCAACCAACAAAGGAAAAAGCTCGACCACTATATGATGGAAAAAGCGTGATCTCAGCTTAACTCCTAAGCTTTTTTTCCCTTCGTTGTTCCATCTATACTTGAAATAGGAACAAGCCCACCAACACAACATTTACCAAGCACAAGTCACTTGCATTTTTTACCAGGAAAGCTCTTTTGGGTTTAGAAAATTCAGTTTTTTATATGTTGCTTTCTCCATACTCTAACAAGTAGGAAAAAACTGGGATGCTGATGTTAGCTCAGTGCAGCCGTTTTTTTTATAAAAATTATACTTTTCCCCTTGCAAAGAAGTGGTGAAAAAGTTTTAGATTCGGAACTTTTATAATAGGGGAAAGAGTGAGTGGAGATGGAGAGTACATTAGTTTCTTGTAGCTGGAGCTCTTTCCTCTCCCTTCTAGCAAGCCAAGTAGCTTCTTCTCCACTCTGCTCTGATGTTGTTCAACCAACTTTCCACTGGCTTCGTATCATTCATGACATTTAGAGTGGAGACCCTCTCCCTGATAGAAGGAATATGCATATATTTTTTATGAAGTATATCCTTTCATATCTCTGCTACTAATAGTAAGGGTTTTTTTCGCGTGATGCTTTAAGCTAAAAAGACTTTTATATATTACACATAGGTTCATGGACAGATTTAGTGTGGTTTTTTCGCTTCTTTTCTTCTCTTCCTTCCTGAGAATCAGATTGACTCTGATTCGATTTGTTAGTTGCATGGCATTTCCCATAATATTGGAATGGAGTATTACCTCCCATTGATTTCCCTATAAACCTGTGAATTCTATTGGGAAATGTTAAAAAAATATGTAATTCTTATATGGACTATTACTAGCCATAAGAATGGACGTAAAATGTAGGTGTAGGATGGAAAAAGGAATCAAGCTTTCCATTAACGTAAGGGAGGATTTTTTTGCGAATTGGAAAAGGAAGGGGAAAAAGTACAAAGGAAAAAATCCTAATGGAAGATTCGTTCTTCTTGCTATCTCTAGTACTATAGTGCAGAGAACCTTATTTGGATTATTCAGTTACTTATTTTTATTGTAATAAAGAAGGGAAAAAACGGAACGTTATCTATATCTAATATATGTATCTAGTGAACGGATTACATCATAGGTAGAGAACTTATAAGGATGAACTTTTGTATTTCATCAACTTTTTTTTATATATTCCATTCCAATATTATGGAACCCGCTCCCCTCCTCTGTGTGGAAAAAAGCGCAATCCATGTCTAAACTTGGATTCTCATCTTTCCGATTTTGTTTAAAGGCTAAAAATATGAAGTATTATTATGATGAAAGATGACTTCTATGACGAAATGGAGTGACTGCATGACTACGGCTTCCCAGACATTGGCTCCATGAGCTTACTAATATTTGTTTATTCTTAGCGATATGTATGCACGGCTGGGGCATTTGGAAATACCTTACTCAGCAGAACTAGTGCGGGATACGTAGATCAATAGAAACGTGTGTATGAGTTATTACTCTTTTCGTTTCCAAAAATTTCGCAATGGAATAACCAGTGATATGGATGGATTTATGTGAGCTGTTAGCTTGCATACATCCAAGATGGGTGGGGGGTTATGGAAAACAAATCAAATGGAATGGATGATGCAACTTTTACAGGATGTTGCGATTCACATAAGTAAATCTATAAATGAAACATGCGCAAACTAACTATAATTGTGGATACCATACTAATGATAATCATCTTTAATAGCAGACATGCATGATCCCAACACAACCACTCACTCTCAGTTTCCTCTCTGACTCATTGCGATTCAATCAAGCTGAAGTGGAGTATGATGACAAGGGTGGATGCGCAAAAGGGGATCGCGAGCTGGCTAAACTTAGCTAGAAAAAAGCGTATTTGCATTTTGGTCAAAAGGAAATGGTAAATATTTATATTTGGAGATTAAAACGCAACCTTTGTAACCAACATAAACAGTTGAAGGGGTTTTAAATACGATATCCTGGTAAATGTACTTAAGCAAGCGAAGCTGATACCAAGATTTCAAACTGCGCTGTTTGTCAAGGTTTGAAATGTAAACCATTTTTTATTTAAACGAATGCGGAAAATTTATATGTTTACGTTTCCCCCAGAAATGATTGTATACAAATCTGCTTATTTGTGTTAACATCTCTGTATTATCCAATATCCCACCCGACTCCTCATTTATCGCGCTGGTTGACATGCACTAATGCCTGCTCAATTGGAGTTTCGGGGAAATGATTGTGCTGTTTTTCAAGGAATGGATCCGTTTAAGATAGTAGCTAAGACATATGTCGCTAAAATAATAACTTCCTTTCTTGGAATCCGCACCAAAGAAAAAAAACGCCCCGTCAATATAGCTAATGACTATAGTCATATAGGTACGTATTTTATATACATTTTGCATTTTCAATACCTGAATACTTCTTCCAAAAAAATCTTCTCTTGCGAACAGATATTCCTCATATGATATTCTTCCTCCATCCATAACCCAAAAAGAGGCATCTTCACAAATCATAAATTTAGAATGTATTGATGGAAAACTCGTGAAAAGATACGTAGGAAGGCGCTATCCCACCCGCTTTTCTTTTTATAGCGCTTATGCGATGATCAAAAGTTTCCATTTGGTTGGTTTGTTCTTTACTTCTCCTAATCCCTCTTTAGTCATTCACCATTATATCTGACTGACAGACAGTCAATAATGACTGCTTTTCAATGGGATGAGGAGAGAAGAAGAGGGAAATAAGTATTCCCATCTAGTATCATCGACATCGTCGTACGCTTTTTTCTGTAGAAACCTATTGAAGACTCACTAGAAGAAGAAACAGAGGCTTTTTGCATACATCTTGATCTCTCCCTTTTTATTCATTTGCTGAAGAAAAAAAAACACTCCGTAAAGTTCGACCTATTCTTTCTCCTAAAAAGTAGAAAAGTATATGTAAACATTTAAGACGGGGAAAAGCGGAGAGTCGAGTGGTGGTGAGCCCGTGAGCCCCAGCACATGGAAGATTATAGAAGACATGGATAAAAAACAAGGTTTCATTTCATCTCATCTTATTCCCTATCTCTTCCATACCCTCTATTTATCCATTATTTCCTTTTTTCATTTCTCTCTTTTCACTAGCTGGATTGTATATGACCAGGCTAGTTATTTTCCTTTTGAGGAGATTTTAGAGCAGCCTTTCTTTATAACACTTAGAAAACTGGGAGTCTCATCAAACCAGTCATGATTCTCTTTTTTGTTTAAGACTCTCCTGTTTAAACAGAGTGTGGAAGAGAAGAAAGGAGGAAAAGTGAAAAAAGGTTTATCTCATTTTTCCTCCTTCTCCATAATATTCATGTCTCATGCAAACTAGTTGATAAACGTAAGTAATGGCGTCTCTCTGCAGAGAATACTAGAGACAATGAGCAGGGAGCACACAGCTCTACAAAAAAATCTACACGGACCATTATATATAAATATAAATATAGAGCAGTTATGAAAATGAATATCATGGAAGGATGCATAGAACAAGGAGAATATCAAATAGTGGGACTAGGACATGCTGCAAAAAGGTAGCACGTACGACAATGATGATATGTTACGACTTGTTGGTTAAACCCGGCTAAACACTAGGACATAAGGACAGAGTTTATTTCAGTTGTTGAGCTCCTTTTCTGCCCTTCAACGGTCCATTTTCTCCTCCGCGTAGGAGACAAAATACTCCGTATTGTTTCTTGCATCTCTACCAATTTGGATGTTTTTGAGTGTGATGTCCATGTCGAATGTCGACTTTCTTTCGTCTTGAGAGAATGGAGTGAGCGAGAGAAAGAAAAATCGACTTGGGAGACCAAACGAGACGTCATCTTATATTAACGTTTTATTTCCTTACTGAGCTTACAATTTCAAGAATACACTGTCATTTATAGAAAAAAAGGAAGTTATGCTATTTTGACATTCTTCTTCCACCACCACCACAAGACTACAATCCCAACAAGATCTGCTTTTATCCTTTTTTGGTTTCGAGGAAGACTCGCTCACACAATACTTTTCCTTGTTGGATTGAATGGAATAGCGCAGCAGCCATACGGAAAAGGAGGAAAGAGCTGTATCTAGCAGCCTGTGGAGCCTTGTCCCTTTTTTGCTATTCGCATCACCATCATCATCATCATCCTGATCATCATCGTCATCCTCCTTTCCCCTTTTCTCCCGATCTGTTCCTACTTTCTCCTCACAACTTTCATTTTATGCCAGTGTAGGCGTAGCCTTTTTTTCTCGCTGGTAAACTATCATCTCCAGCCTCTTCCCCTGAACTATAACATTTCTTGGGTTGAATCCATACTCGTTTCTCATTTTCTCTCCTTAAGAAAAATGTTAGAATGGCTGGGATGAATCTGTAATCACGTACTCCCTATAAAATATAATGAAGGGCTACAAGGCAAAATATCAATTTTATTCACTTCGTGTTTTTCATATCTTATCAATGGCTGGCTTAATATAAGATGATTATACTGTATTCACAATAGGAAATGGACTTATGTATGGTGAGGAATACAAAGAAATAAAAAAGGATTCCGGTTAATGTATTGTGATTTGCATGTTACTTAACAATGCTGATTTCTGATTCGTATTAAATGGCTTTTGAGATGATGATAGTTAAGATAAAAGGCTACCCATTTGATTCCTACAAGACTGTTAGATGTTTTTGGATGAGCAAATATAAATGGGCGATGTTGTTTAATGGGGACAAGCACATATTGGTAATTTGTGGGAAATGGGTCTTATGCGTGTCCTGGTGTTCTTTCGTCTTTCGGAACCATCTTAAATCAAGACTCCTTCTAATCTTAGCATATTGCTCGAGTACTCAACTCTGACTTCATACTGTTCAATGACACCCATAAACAAAGATTTTTTCAAATATCAAATATTTCCCTAGTCTGATTATAGATTTGACCTTACACATACATATTACATTGGTGAAGTACTCAGGCCAATTGGAAAGAATGATGATTACGATAGGAGTACACGAAAGGCTTATGGCCATTTTCATCCTTTTCATTCTCAAATACCCAGGTATTTTTCTCCTTAAATTATGCCATTCTAGCACGCATGTAATCCCTGCGCTATCATGTCACTTGGAAGTATATTCCTTCCATTCAAAAAGTCAGTTCTTTTATTCTTCCCTCTTTTCATTAGGATCAGCCATGCCAGTACAGCTAGTCATTGTGCTGTTCTTCCCAACAGCTTTTCATTCAGGTGTATATTAAACTCTGGGGTGCTTCTCGGTCAGTTCATTCCATTGTGTATATATTGAGCTCATCGATCATCATTATGTTAGCAGTAGTCATATCAAATCGAAGAAAATATATTTCTCTAGTAGAAAATGCTCATCCATGTACGTTCGTAACAATGAGCAAGATGAGCAACCGTTAGTGGTCCATTTCATTTTTTTCTTCCACTCATCCCCAGTTCATGCTATACATGGGAGCAGCAAGAGAATGGCATAAAAAGCACAAGTTTGAAAACGAAAACGATCGCTATAAAAATCACATGATAGAAAGTTATGGCTAGAGGAAAGCATATTTTTCTATTTATCTGTTGAGTTTGAGAGTAACAACATTGGGGAAAGTTAAAGGGCTCTGATACTTGCGTTTTCCCCGAAAATAAAACGACTTTTAGATGTAAACTATTTTTTTCTGATGCAATCCCAACGTTTTAAAGACAAATAGGCATGCATTCACAGAAAAGTTGTGACTTCCGGCACCTCCCATGCATGGCGATGGAAGGATTTCTCCCTTGTATTCAACTATCTCTGTTATAAACTACACTATAAAATTTGGTTTTTATGAGTACCTAGTGGGTTTACAACGTTTGTTGGAAAACTGATCATTTCTTATTTTCATTCCAGTAATCATACCTACGAAAAATGTCGATAAGTCAGGCTGTAACATCCTAAACTTTATATGGGGAATACAGAGATCGATATTCTTTCTATTCGGAAAATCATGAAAATGGGAGGAGAAAGCCAGTTAGATGAGGTCGGCTTCGGATAAAAATCAAATATCGCATGGATGGATATGAAATTGGAGAGGTATACCTAGGCTGAACTTTCTTGTCAGTATAATCATCTCTTGGATGCATCAACCTTACAACAAAGGTACATTCCAAAGAAAGGTATTTAGGGACAACACTCATTTCACTTTGGGTATTATTATTACACAGTTCATTCCATTTACCAGAGAGACTCACAGAAATCCGGGGAAAGTGGGCCCTACCTTCCCTTAGTTGTCATAATACGGTGGAGTTAATGGCTCTTCTTTACTTACCCACCATGGTGGTCCTGATAAAGACCAACTTTCGTTGGAAAGTAGAAGATAATACGGCTTTTACTGCTCCTGGCCACGGAAACGAAAGAAAAGGGAATCCTCGATGAAAACTTCTCAGTTCGTACTTTGTTGACGTATAAACCTTGCTCGAAAGCTTTATAACTGAAAATTGTTTATGAGATAGAACGGGAATGGGAAAGAAATGTCAGGTTTGCTGAGGAAGAAAAGAAGCTCCCAGCTTTAGAATCCCTCTCAACAGAGCAGCACCATCATTTAAACTAAAGTTAAGAGTGCAATATAGGAAGATGTTAGTCGGAAAGTGCTACTAATGCAGCTTTATACCCCCACTTCTTTTCTTCTTATGTAACTATTACTCTCCTCTCGATTTTTACATCAGCATCATATTATTATTACAGCAACATTCCAACTTCCATGCTCCATCGGAGTTGGCCATGGCTTGAGTGTTTCAACTTATCTGGGAACACGCAAAGAGTCCATTCCTTCTTATTTGGATAAGGAAGGATTTTTAGTAATATGGTTGCCCTCGATGATTCCGCTCTTTCGAGTTGAAAACCCAGCTCTAAAAGGGAAGTAAACCAAAGCTCAAATGTTAAAATGTAGGCTTTTTACTTGTTAATTCTAAGAAACCTATTTTCTCTTATTATGAAGGAAAACTACAAAACTTCATCATGTATGGATAACCACTCACTATACCATATAGTCAGCTCTGCATAAGAGTACTTCCCTTTTTTTACTTATCCACACGTATTTTCTTCTCTCTCTCTCTATGTCCATATTATACTAAAAAATTTGGGATTTTTTATAAAAACCCTTCCGTCTCTTCCCTTTCACTTAAGCAGACTACCAAGTGTGGTTTGGTTTTTAAAAAAGTGGAGATTTTATTTTCGAGGAGATCAGATAGTAAGCTTCCCCTTTTGCTTACTGTTTGGTTTGCTCATCTTTTCCTGGTGAAAAACATTTTGCCGACTGGCATTATCGTAAAAGCCAGAAGAGTACATAAGACACGAAAGAAAAAGTACGAGCATAGACATAGCCAAGGCTTTGTACTCTACACGTTTGAGTGTTTTGTGGTGTGTTGGTTGAAGGTAAGCATTAGTTTTTTAGCGGATATAGAAGGGAAAAAATTTGAAGATATGGGTGGGTATATAAAAGTATGAAGATAGAAAAATGGCTCTTGCCGGTGTTGGTGATATTTTGCAGAAAAGAATGAAAGAATAAGAGTTCTATGATTACATGGTTGGGTGGGTGTGGGTGCTGGCTGGATCGCACTAGGGAAAATATGTACTCGTCATATCCCTACACGTGCTACAATTAGGAATGTGTGTTTTTTCTTGGGAAAAATTTCTAAACTATTATTACTAGAACGCTGTAGCATGTAAGAGCAGACACGAAACGGGGAAAAACTCCCATAAAAATGTATCATTCCAATAATAAAAAAGAGGTGGATGGATGAATGGTTTCCTAGAGCAGAGAGTGTCTCTAGCATTCCATTTTATCTCCAAAAAATGAAATGACACCGCGCCCTCCACCCCGTCCGTCTTTTTTTGAAAGAAGCCAGAAAAGCCAAATCTATATCGCTAGTAAACAGACAGGAAGCTGCTCATCTTTTTTCCCCTTTTCATCTCTTACACCGATTTCAGGCGCAATTAAAACACACAGGTGTTAAAAGCACATCTGCCAAAATAAAGGAGCTGAATGTATTCCCTGTTGAAACATTACTTACTCTTTTGTTTAATATGGGCTGACAGCTTTAACGACACTTAAATTGAGGAATTGTAAAAAATTATCCTTTCTCTGGCCCTCTGCTCCAATGAAAAGGAGGAAAAGGGATGATGACGGTTTATATGTGTTTTGTGTGCGAGTAATGACTCAAACACACTGGGAGCAATCATGGTAATATATATAGGATTTAAAAACGTCTATTGTGGAAAGCTATTATATCCACTCAGGAGACATTTCCTTCACTCTCTCTTGACGCTCCTCTTTCTTTACGATTGAAGAATAGGCTTGTTGTGAGTGTTCAATGTGGAAGTACTTTTCTCTTTGTCGTATTCAAAATACTCTTTTGGCTGTTTGTGAGGGAGCTCATGTGTGCAAATGGACAGGGTGGTGATGGCTATGACTACATTTGCTCTTTGTATGATGCGCATAAAAAGACGAGTTTGTTAGACTTGTGCATTGTCTTGGTGGGCTGGGTGTGAATATGTCTGTCTATCATTTTATAAGAGAAGGAAAATCATCGTATGGATGTGTAAAGATTAGTTGAATTGCTACACTGGATATTTACGTGTAAATACTTCTTGTTATAAATATTCTTCTTTAAACTTTGAAAAGTCGTTAATAACGGTGTGGGGATGGAAGTTGTGTGATGTCCTCAATTTTAGCATGATTTGGAAAGAATATTTTTCTACCTTGTTGTCTTAATAAAGTCGTAAAGGAAATCTTGAGTTAGTATGGATGGTAAAATAGTGGAGTAAGAAGTGCGGTTATATCACCGTATATTTCCCTTCTTGACATTTGATATATAAGCCCAGACTGTAATGATGATATATTTTAGATGACTAATATTTTTCTTGTGAAGTTGGTGGTGTATGTAAGCCACCAGCAGACACCATATCCCAAAATCGATAATATTGGGTAGAGCTGATGATGAGCTTTTGCAGGGTTCAAATAAGCATAACCAACATGTTTATATTACGAGGGAAAATATTCTCGCGAAAAAATAATAAGGTGTTTGTGTCTTATGCTAAAAGATTACTGCCCATTTACTCTTTGGTGTCAAGCCCAGTGATGAAAACTGAGCCCGTGGCATGGCATGGCATACATACCTATAATTTTTGTGGGATTTTTCTAAAATATTTTATGTTCCCTACATTTCGCATCCGCAGTAAGTAGGTAGCATGGCATCTTTCATTTTTTATGACAGACGAGTCATAGCGGAGCTAAAGAGAGTGAGTAGACTCCAGATTTAAGGAGCTTCAACGCTTACACATCCTGTCATGTACTTACTTTCAATACTTTTAAAAATTGCTTCTAAAGCAAGAGCTCTACATGAACTAAAAGTCTACGAAAAAAAAGTTTCTCCATTTCATAAAAATGGTATTTGTATCATACACAGGGATTTTTTAAAAACATTTTTCCCTTTCACTTTGACTCTTCTCTCTGCTCAGATTTTAATAGATGTACGTAGAGGAAAATTTGACAAATGATCGCTGTCTTTCGTTGACTTGAGTGAGGAGTTGTCTTAACGGGGGATGTGTGAGGGAATGAATGTAATGTGTGGATGTAAATTCAGCCATTTACATGGCATTTTTGTGGCATCCTAAGTACATACAAATATTTAATAAATTCAGTAAGTTATTTTAGTTTGCTCATGTCGGCTGTCGGTGGAATATAAATAAGTGAAGCTTGTTGTCTACTGTGATTGTCGCATTCTATTATAGATATCTATATTTGAAATTAAAATAAAAAACAAATTGTGTTATGTAAAATACCAGTAGAGTGCAACGTCAGCATTATATTTTTTATTATTAGTAAAATAGATAGCTACATAAGATAGCTATCTCCATTCCCTGGGTTCAATAATGGCAAATGAATATCTACCAATAACCACATATTTTGCACTGTTTCTATTCGAAGAATTTGCCTGCTCAAAAATTTACTTTCCAGTAATCCTCAATTTATGCCAGGACTTTTTACATGTGTATTTTCAGTCGATTTCCTGTCTACAAGAAAAATCATAAAAGAACGCTTTGTTAGTTCGTGTATTAGCATGATATCTGCATTTTACCTACATTATCGGCCATGTTTGAGGAAGTTAGTACAATATTTTTTTAAGTTTACGAGTTTTTACTTTTCACCGAGGTATTTTTAACCTGAAAAGTACAGAAGCCAGCTTCGTGCTAACAGATCAGAACCAAACTACTCCAAGAAAAGTTTCCAACTTTAGTCGGAAAGAATTTGAGTTCCACTCATGATGAAAAGCTGTAGCATGATGATGAATTAAAACTTCTTGGAGCCAAATTACTTATTGGGTTTTTCAACATATTTAAAAGTTTCGCATGAGCACGTCAAATGCACGTTAGATACTTTTTTTAATTTCTTAATTTAATTATAATTATGGTACAATATAGGATTATTACGATTTTACTCCCTTACACATTTAAGAAGAAAAAAATTGAATGAAATAATTTGTGGGATGAATAATGACTAGAATGATTCCACTCGACAATAAATTTCTCCTTCTTAACTTTTTTCAGTTCCAACTAGAAAAATTAAAAACTCGCGGATAAAAATTATGACTGCCATTGTAGAGTAATTAAAACTTCCAGACACTTCAAGAAGGGCAAGTAGATAAAAAATGAAGTTGGGTAAAGTTACACTAATTATAAAGAAGTTCCACATAAAGTAATTACACGTTGCGCTGACTTGCCCACAAACATGCAAATTACTCAGCTTGCTCACATTCGCTTTCACATCGAGACTGTGTCTCTGGATAAAAGTAATCCTTCATGCACGGCCACTTCACCCACGATCCAGATAGCCGCTAGTTGTACATTCTCATTAATTAAGTAGCTAATTGTCCTTAATGTGATAAGAAAAAGATGGAGGGCTAGTTTATAATTTTGTTTTATGGCATCGTCTTTCATTTGAAGTAGGCATGTTTTCTCTTCCAAGCTCATCGTTAATGGAACATCATTAATACAAAAGGGGCCTTTTGAGTTTTAGCTATGTATTTAAAAAGAAAAATACTGATGAAGTAATCATAAGCGTGGAGTCATTCTTGTTATTACGTCATTATGTCAACGAGTTGCTCATCAAAAAAGAACTTGTCTTAGAACAAAAAATTGTCTATCATTAGCAATAATCAAAAGCAGATAATTATGTATTTACTGAAAATTGTACAAATTAGAAAGGTTAACAGTTCGAGTCACTACTGAAACAAACATAATCATGAGCTCCCCCGAAAACAAGCAAATTACTATATGTCGTTAGAACTAGCCGTTAAAATCAGACGAAAAGAACAAAAAAAAATAATTACAGAATGAAACAGACATCAATTCATCATAGAACCAATCTTTAGTGTAATCAAGAAAAATTCTGAAATATTGTTAATCAATTTTGCGTAGGACTTCTTCCCAACCATGTTTAAAGCAATCTATAGTTTTAGTTGAATTCGAAATGTCAAAATCATTCTTACATAAACGTGTCAATTTGGCAAGAATACAAATCTTTTAAAACAAGTTTTTGCAATTTACACCTAGAAAAACTAATATACGTTTAGCTAATTAGCACACTGCATAACCCTCCTTAATAAAATTCATTTGCACTAAATTTCAATTGCAAAACGATGTAATTATGATGCTACACATGACAGTAATATTGTAGATAAAAAATGAAGTTAGGGAAAGTTACACTAATTATAAAGAAGTTCCACATAAAGTAATTACACGTTGCGATGATTTCAACCATTTAAAAATTTGTCTTTTGAGTGTTTTCTCCTGATGAAGAAACCAGTGAGGTTTTGAAAGCTTGAGTATTATAATAAAAGTTATTTTTATTACATATCAGTCATGAGTACCGATAATATTTCATTTAGTAATATTGTAATCTTCAGTTTTACAAATAGGTGCAAAAAGGATTGTTAAACATGTATATTTTTTATTCGTCTACAAATGTACTTAATTTCAAGAAAAAATCCTATTACGAATTTCCAGATATAAAAACATAAGTGAGAAAAATGCTACCACCGTATAGTATATTAATGCTCCCTCTTCCCTTGAATGTTAGCCATGAGGATATCAGTAATATTAACGCGGAAGTGTTAGCACTGACACAAACTATCTCCTGGAAGAATGTTATATACGCTTACATTCAAGAAGGTAGATAGAATATCCCCTCATAATTCCCAAACCCATCGTTTCACCTGTCAGCCCTGTTGTTTTCCTTTCTCACTTTAATACCCTCGGAAAAAATACCTGACGATAGCTCCACAAATACAATTTACACTACATCTTATGTATATATATTTAGCATTTTACAACATTATATCCCACACAAGCACGCAGTGGCTTTTTAACAGTATCCTATTTTTTTTACAATGTTGCTCGCAATATAAAATTGATGTACAATCCATTCTTCTCTCCTTCCATTTCACCTCATATCAGTCGAGTTATTACTAGGATTGCACTAATAATGTGGGCGTGTGCTTTGAATTTCTGAGTGAATACAAGAGAAAAAAATGACTAGTTGTAAGTCTTGCTTGGCAAACGCCCGCTTTTCAATATTTTATGACTCTGCTAATTTTTCACCACAGTCAGAATAGTTGCACGCACAGACATTCACCCCCAACATGCATCTCGTCATCACATCACCGTGAAGTTATGAACTTACCACTTTTGCCTCATGTAATATTCTTTACAAAACAATTCTTGTCATCCTACAACCCATGTACTGTCTACTGTCAGTGGTTTGACATTAGCGTTTTATTTCCACAGGTTATTTTTCTTCCTCCTTTCCACTCCACTTTCTTTTGTTTGAGTAGTCAAATTCTTACTGGTAAAAAAAACAAGTTGGTTGTTGTACATGGATTGTGAGTGCCACAATGAACACTGGGAGCGAAGTGTCATGTGTTTTTCAGAGATATCAGTGGCATGACAAGATAATGAAACTTTGGCTACAGCAATAGTCGTGAACTTACAAATGGGGTAAAGAGATATGCTATTATTAAGGATGATTAACGAACGGCTAGTTATACATAACCCCAAAAAGTAAAGTGTTATTTACTTTAGTACTTTTCATAGGACCATGTATAACTCAAAGCAGTCACAAAGTACATTTATCGACTTCTCGTAATTTTCAGGAGATTTCCCCATCACGTTTCATGAGTACATATATGTCGCTTTTAGTCCCTCATTAAATAACATACTAAACTTTATTAATTTATTCATTTACCTTTTTCCAGAATATTTTGAGCCACACTCGACTCCTATTAGCAAGTGGAATGGAAACAAGATTGGAGTAAAAAGGATGATATCTATACTAAAGGCAATTTCTTCAGAGAGGGAGGCAGCCTTCACCAAAATTCTGCGGCTGCGGCTAGAAGGTGACAGCAAAACTTGGGATGATGCTGCTGGCATTTTGGGAAGGAGTCAACTACCTGGAAAAACACACGAACACATACCTACTCTTTGGGGAGAATGCTGCGATGATTTACACAAGGGGAAAAGGATCCTACCTCCTGATACCGTAGAAAGTGTTCATTAAAAGCGAAATTGGAGCCCCTTGACAAAACGAATATTGGGAGCCGTCTTCCAGTCCCCACTAAATACTCACAAAGCATATGAAGGGTTACTTGAGGAAAAAGCCGGAAAATCAACATAGTCGTCAACAGCATCATCATCACCTCACATTTGACTCTGGAGAGAATACACAAGTGTGTTTACCACCGAGCTTTGAAAACATCTTAGAGTACGGGATAATGAAAAAGGATTCACTGATTGATTAAAAGAAGGATGATGATGGAAAATATATGTACATCTCCTATAACAGGAGTGATCCCGATCCCACACAGCCCGGTGATAATTATCTTCATAAAAACGGGAGAAAGCTGAGAGACAGTAGAGCAGCCAGCTTTCCCCTTCCCCATATGTATATCTACAAGAGAAAAGTCAAGACAGAGAGGAGAAAGATACGGATGACTAAAGTCGGGATGGAAAGCAACCACTTGCTAACTTCGTGACAGCGAGCTATTCCCTTTCTCTTAAACTGAAACCTCTCACGCACTCACAATCATTCTCTACAAAATCATGCCACACACATGTACAAACGCTACTGCTAATCCTCCTTTGCTCGTGCCTTCCAAAGTATCTGAAAAGCTCATGATGATGATGCTGATGATGAGGATGACAATGTCCTCAACAGACCTTTTCCTTTTTTCACTTCAGCATATATACCCACTACCCACCCTTCTGCTCAGGTTCCTATGAACTGGGCTACCCATTTATCACTATTGAATTTGGATGTTGGATGATAATATGGAGGAGAGAGGAGCTGATGATGATACTGCGGCTTGGGCTCCGAGTATACCTCTTCCAACCGTTTCTGCACGACTTCTTCACTCATCTACAACCACCACGACAACTACCTATTCCCTTCGAAAACAACCCTCCTGCTGTTTCACAACTCAATTCTTTCTCCGCCAACTTTCTTCACTGTCTCCATTTTCTCTTCAGAACCTGTAAGTTTATACTGCCTTTATACCTATGTATTAGATAGAGATACGCTTTGGATTAAGTGAGAGAAGTCTGGAGTTCTTCTACCTCTCATTTCACTTATTTTCTCTGTATTTTTTTTTGTCTGTTGGAACCAAACAATGTATATTCTTGGTACACATTTTTTTGCATGGGGTATTATATATGGATGGTTTATGTGTATATTACATATGCCATGGAGCTGAGAGATGAGTCGAGAGAAATTATCTGAAACTGGAGATGGCGAGAAACATGACTATTCCATTAGGAAAACGGGATAGTTACAACTAAACCATTGGGAAATGTCTACATGCATATGCCTTTAGCGCTTACTGTTCCCTTTACAATTTCCCTCGTAATTGTCTATATAATTTTCTCTATTAGCTTCAATATTACGTACATATGCTGAGACTGTGAATGTGCTAATAATACAGAAATGTATACCTACTCAATGTCATTATTATAGCGATGTAGTCGCTTCCAAACTGTTTTGTATGTCACCGTTTTCCATATCTTGTAAACAAACTAGCGAGACAGCCACGGCTATCCGATTCCCATCATGTTTAAATCTCATAAAAAGTGACAAATAAGTTAAATTAATGAAATAAGTAAAGCCTACTCCAAGCCTTTTGTTAGCCAAGCCTTCTCTTTTCCAATGATATAATCCTCAAATACTCAAAATTTTATTCAAATGTTTGACAGTAAATTATTATTACCGGAGGAGCAAGCATTGCAAAATTGCACAACAAACGATAAGTTTGACAAAAATAGGTTTAATAATATCATATAAGCCAATTTATTTTTTAGGATGGCTGAGCATTCGGATTTCAAAATCACAAGCACAAATAAATGAAATACTGAATTTGCTAAATCCTCAGAAAAGAATTCCTAACAATAAGTAAAACTGAGATATAACGGTGGATTGAGGATCAATTTTGACTTCACTGACAATCACAACAAAAATATAATATACAAATGAAGTTCAGTTCATAGAATCGAATACATCCATCTTGTTATCATATAATTGTTTGGACTTTGTATCAATTTCTATCATCAAACGTAAGCCTTATTAGGCTAGCTGAAAAACTAAATTTTTTAAGCGAGAAAAGACAATAGAAATCGTTATTTGACAATTACCCGACATACATTTTCTACATGAAAGCCAAACTTTTATAAAAGTAATGTGTGGGAGCTGAATTTCCAGGCAAATTTTCATTCAGTGATGATTCAACCGGAGAGTGTGTAGCAACGTATTTCATGCAATCCTCGTAGAGGTCTGAAATGTAATTGCAATTCAACCATCACCTTTCTTTTAAAGTCCACAAGCCCTTATTACGGATGGCTCTATTGACTTTCTCCATCTTTCATTCTATTACAAGCGGGCGGTGGTCACGGCAACAGGGTGGCAAACATCCCATTTTGGGCTTCACGATCGCGACAAACGCAATATTCTTCCACGAAGCCATCAGAGAACATAAAAACAGCCGCATTCTAATCCCAGGTATGATGTCAAAAACAACCTAGGTATCGCATACCTTATTACGATTCGTTGGGTATGGGGCAAAAGTTACCCGGGTAAAGCTTACCCCTTACA
>JAQGAG010000153.1:0-22953 GCA_034696835.1 Lepidocyrtus lignorum
TGGGGAAAGCTGTGTACAGGCTACCAGTTAGGTTTGTTAAATGGGGAAAGCTGTGTACAGGCTACCAGTTAGGTTTGCTAAATGGGGAAAGCTGTGTACAGGCTACCAGTTAGGTTTGTTTTTACGGGGAGGGTTGTGTACACGGTATTATTATTTCATTCATTTTATTATGATTTCATTATCTATTCATAGTTTAGGTTGGGTTGGTTAAATGGTGAAAGCTGTGTACAGGCTACCAGTTAGGTTGGTGCGCATCTGTTTTCTAAATAATAATTTTAAATCGGGAGGGTCTTAAAGTAAAAGCCAACTCTTGGTTGTCGGCTTTTACTTTAACTTTAAGACCCTCCAAAAGCCACTTTTTGTGTGGGTCGTAAAGTAAAACCTTACCCACATAGTAAAATAACTCATAGCAGATGTTATTCCGTAGCAACATGGCTTTGAAACTACTTTTCAAAATTCTAGAGTCGACTGTTTTAAAATCTCGACAGGGTCAAAACGAGTGCACGCAAAAACCAAAAGAATGGTTTGCCGGAAACTTCAGAATACGTACTATCACCTCCAAGTTTCGTTTTGTCGAAAATCGCACGTTTAAACCAAAAATAACGCGTGGGGAAATTAACGTAAAATTCCCCTAACTATATCAGTTTGGTCAATCCGTCCGATTTCAAATCTGCGATAATTATAAATGGTTGTAATAAATTAATAATATGTATTTCATACATGCTATTTTAATTTTAGTTTGGTACAAGGAGACACTGCCTGTAGATGGCCCACCTTCGTTTCGAGGTCAGGCCGTAAAATATGCTTACAAGTTAACCGTGGGTACGCAGCGTGTCAATTCCGCTATCAAACTTCTAAGGGTCCCTATTAGAGTGCTAGTTTTACAAGGTGAATTTTCTAGCATGTCAAAGAACTTTAAAAAAATAATGAACTCATGGTATGTGTTCATGTGTTGCCGTATTCATTATTGGTTTGTGTTTTTTTGTAGAATTTACTGACTCCGCAATAATCAACGGAAGTGAAGACCTGACCCCTTCCAATCCCTTCCTTTCCGATAAAGAAAAGGAAACTCCACTGGACTCAGCTCTGCAGGTGCTACAAGTAGTGACTTCACAAAGAAACCAAAAATTCTACAATATCACCAACAGCAGAGGTCACGTAGTCCGGTTTTGTATCTTCAAGCAAGCGTATAAACTTGGAGAGGACATTGTAGGCTCCCTCGACTTCAGTGACTCCAACGTACCTTGCATCCAATATGCAGTCACCCTCCAAAGTGTCGAAGAAATCAGTCCAGAATGCCGTAAAACTGAGAACCAACGACCGACTGTGAATTCATTTTCCAAGTTTCACGAAATGTGCATTGGTTACCAGCAATCCCACTTTGTCCTCCCAGTTCCGCTTCACATCACGCCTAGTTTCTACACGGATTTGGTGAATTTGAAGTGGCGTCTTCATTTTGAGTTTGTGACAAGTATGACAGACAGTAAAACCAGTGGTTTGAAGCCGTCGGAGCAACCGGGACCTGATGAATTGGACGGAAAAGTGTGGCATGCTCCCAGTTCAGTTGACATTGAAACAATGGTGTGGGATCTGCCAATTAAGCTGTATCCTAATTTACCCTCGTATTTATCTCAAGGTTTGCAAATGCAAACTGAATTCCACATGCGGATCAATAATACAAATAGTGCCGGAATGACATAGTGAAGTGAGGTTGAAGTTTCGGTTTATTTTATTCCATTGTAATTTATTGTTATTAATTTATCACGTACAAACCAAACATTTGTGGGAAATATACATACATGGAATTTGATATACATCGGAAGCTTTTAATAAAATGTAAATATTCAATTCAAATATTTCGTATCGATACCATTTCGTAATGTAAAGTATATTAATCACAGACATCACAGAATTTAATTGCATATTGTAATACTAGTACAAGGCTTTACATAAATACTTTTTTTTACTTTTTAAATCTTAAACCCATGAATTCCATCCTACGAATAGTCGACACAGCACGTTTTTATCGGTTGCCAGCTCCAATAAAATATCAACATACTCTTCATCAGAAACCTTATCTTTTTCTAAGTGGGTCCTTCCATCTTGTGCAATTTTACTGTAAATCCTACAAACATCCGTGCTAGCGTGCTTTTTCAGCTCCGCTAGCGCAAGTTTGGTTGGATGATGATTTAACAATTTTCTCTTCATAATTTCAAATGGGAAATCCGGATGCGCTACCTGTTGCTCAGATTGTTCTGTTTCCTCTTGACCTTGACCATTCGCAAATTTAGAACCTCGAAGTTTAAGCCAATCAATGCTCGGCTCTTGAATAAAGACATCAGCTACAGTTAAAATGAGATCACTAGCACTTTTTAAGCAATTCCACGTCAAAATGCAGGACTCCCGGAAGAGACCGCGGAAGGTGTATGGTAACATTAAATGCTGTAGCTGAGGTGTTAATCTGAATGGAACCAGTTCTGGAATGGGAATTACATAGTTGCATGTTCCAAATGCTCTTCCAAAATCAATTCCTACAAGCTTCCCACTGTCCATTGACAAAAGGCAATTTTCAAGATGACGATCTCCTATCCCAAGGAGCCAGTGAACCATGCAAAGAGCCCCGTAGGACTTGATAAGTCCTTGACGTATGGAGAAGAACTCCTGATAATTATCAGAACGCTTTTGAATGTTGTCCCTGTGGTGGGCCAAATAAAATGCATAATATAGAATGCCATATTAAAATTACCCACGTCATAATATCATGATTAATATAATTAAATGAATTACCGTAACAAGTATTTCGGCAATCTGGATGATATTTGGTTGAAAACGTTGGTGGACTGCTGTCTTGTCGAAGATTTTGCAGAGCATCTGTAGTGACTATACGGGATAAGATCTGGGGCATTTCGATCTAGATTACTGCTTTCCCACATCCAGTTTTCATATTCCATTATGGTCCTTCTACGGATATTCCGCGCATCAGAAGTGTCATACATGACATCTGCAAGAGACATGACATTGTCTACCATTTCGATAATTCCGAACACTGGGGAGATCGGAATGCACTGAAACCAAAAAAAACAATAAATGCGTAAGAATGTAAAACAAAAATAACAAAATAAATTATAAGTATTATAACATAACAAGACATGTCATTTATACTGGCTTTACCGAATAAGTTTCAATGACTAGCTTCCTTTGACTAACGCCAGTGTCCTTTTGCAAAAGTACATTTGACATTTTGAAAAGTTGCTGTATTCGTTTATCCTGTCGAATATCATCTCCCCACTTAGCAAGAAAGTTACTTTTCTTTCCGTCATTCGAAATCACAGTTAGCTTAAGTGGTCGGGTGAGAGATTTAAATATGTCCACCTACGAAAATATTAAATTTTCAATCAATGATTTTGGTCTTTAAAACTGGCGTATACTAGACATTTCTTTTGAAAATAGTTCCTAAAAATATATATGCCCTATATTACCGTTGGGTGAAATGAAACAATCACTGGATGATCTTGAATCCGAGGTCGCTTGAAGTTCTCATACTGCCCAGGCTTTTCTATTAACTCATGTTCAAAAAAATGAAACTCCGCCAAGAAAGGAGACAACTTCTCTAAGCTGATGCTTGTCGATGGTCCAACTGAAAAACAAAAATGTTAAGATATTGCGAAAACTTCAATGTAGAAAAAAGCAAACTACTTAATGTATGTGGTAAAATGAATAAAAAATCACCGTTATCTTTGTGCGTCGTATGTATTTCCTTTTTACACCTCTTACATCTGTTTTCTGACCTACTGAGATCTTCAGATTCAGATCCACTACTTTGGCTAGACTTTTGGTATTCAGTCACAGCATAGTTGACAACTTCAAACATCTAAATAATTAAGAAATATAACATAATTTGTGTATGTACATAGGTAATTAAAAATTAATTTTCAGGTGACCACGAAAATCGCATACTTTTGTGGCATAATCCGTGTGATAATCTCCGTAGATTCTGTTATCATTATTAATGATTTCCTGGAGTGATGATTGAAATTCTAACAAATAGGCCATCAGCTCCTTTTCGTTCTTGCTGGAGATGATATTGTTTACGCGACTCTCGTGTAATTTATATGGTAGTACCACAGCCGTCAACGCTTTTGCAAAAAGCCGCTGGCTTGCATTCAGATATTCGGAGTACTGTATCTGAAAAGCTTGCGGAAATTCCTTCACTAGACGATCAATAATTATTTTAAACGAGCTGTACTGCTCTGTAGATGCTTTATAGGTGGTCATAATCTGGTCAATCCAAGGAAGAAACAAAAATGTAGGGATATTTTCGGCCTGAAAAAATACCATAAAACGGTTGTCAATATAGCGTAGCAGACATAGCATGTTTCATAAATAATTTTATACTTCTTGAAAAACAAACAAGTAGCCCTACCATTCCCGCAAAAGTGGCATTCAAATGACCAGGAAACTTCTTCATGAGTGAAAACATATTGGAAAGTAATAGCATTTCGTTAGCAGAACCTTCCATAGTTCCACCAATTAAACATGCCATCATCTTCTCCGCAGTAGGGTAGTCAGTCGTAGTAATATTGTTTGTAAGTTTCTTAAACAAATGAAACAGCTTTGAAAAGATGGCTCCATTGTGGTTCGTCAATGAAGATGAAGCCTCCTTGCACGAATTCAACAATTCTTCGGTAGCGTTAAAGATACAGGAAGTCAGGGTGGACCTACAAATAAATACGAAATATTGAATTCAGACGCATACCTAACCACTTTCATCTATACACATCGTTTCATTATCACTTGACGTTGTTACACGTACGATTCCGGGGTTCCTTTTAACATCTTGATGATTGGTGCCAGAACGAAACCGGAGTCACCGTCCTCTACAGCTTCTAAAGCGCAAAGTAAGAGGTCGGCCTTAATTCCTCGCACCTCAGTCTGGTCGCTTCCACTTGTAATTTTATCTATATTTGCAAAAAATTATTACATCAAATTGCAGCAGCGGAAGTAACATAACGATCAATAAAACTAAATGTGGAAACTACATGCAATATTTGAATATACCCATTTTCTTCCACACTTGACACCATCTCTTGTACCAATTTTCCTTCTCAAAGTGTGTTGGAAACGTAGCTAACAACCGGGCCATACTCTTCCGATATTCCACCAACTTCAAATCTTCCCTTCCGCTATTTATCAATCTTGTTAGAGGGGTTTGGGCTGCATTAAAATTCTTATGGCAAATTCCCAAATTCGTCAGCCAGATATCCTGCTCCACTCTGAGCTTTTGAATGCAAGACAACAACTCATGCTCTGATCTTTGCTCCTCCACATTTAATCCAATTTTGGAGGCAAAACAATCCCTAGTTGCGCAAACATAATCACTTCCAATCAAGTCCATGGGCTGGTAGGCTAAATGCTTCGACCAATTCCCAAGAAGTTTCTTCGTCCTCTCCTCAACAACTCTAAAATCCTGATTCGGCTTTCCCCATTGTAGGTAATCCTGAATAACGGAAGATTGCTGTAGCGCTATAATTATTTGCCTTTGATTCTTTAGAGAAAGCCCATCCAAATTTTTGAAATTTGCAATTGTCGCCTCATAGCCCTTTTCATGCATGACATGTGCATGATGGGAGTATTCATCTTCATTATCCACAAGGAACCACGCAGCCGCCTCGAAAGGGTATCGAATCTTAGATATATACAAAAGAAGGTTACTTTTAAATATGCATTTAAACTTCAAGCTTTTTATTTCGACTTCTAAAAGACCATTTATTTGTAAACTTACGGACATGAAGCTTGTTCCTTCTTCGGTTCTCATTTGGGTTTCAATAAATTCATTAAAATTTGAGACATTTCTTCCCCTTCCGTGATCATCGTCGCTGCTATCGGCTATGCTGTCATCACAGTGTCGAAGTGTTAAATGCATTCCCGCCAGCATTTGGAATGGAATAAGACGTTCAACCGCACTAAAGGATACATATTGTATTTTTATAATTCACAATTTCAACACACAAAAATATTTTTGATCTTTACATTAATTCTCGATTATGTTCATTACTTCTGATCCTGCAAAACAACATCATCCAGTAATGTGCTGTTGAATTTCAAAGATGACGTATATAGTGTATTCCAGTCGCCAAGTTGAGTTAGACACTGAAAAGCGATAAATAAATAAATTGCATTTGATTGAAAAGTAATAACAATTTCTTACATCATTCTGACGATGAGGAGCCAACAGACTTACATGCATCATTGCATCTTCTAAAAAGTACTTTGTGGTTGCATTTCCTCCCTCGTCCTCAGTCTCTCCCCCCCATGCCTTATCAAACAGCTCCAGAGCTTCCTCCAATTGACCCCTCCCTTCCAAATACAATGCGTTTCCAACAGTTTCATATAACTCTTTCCTCCCACCACTTACTAAGGGACATTGGTGGACATTAACAAAAACATTTCGAAGCACGTCGTACTCTTCGATTTCTTTGTACATCTCTGCCAATCCCAACCATAAATCAACTTCAAGTGGATTCGGTAAAGACGGAAGCTTCTTTCTTTTTTGTTCTATCGCTGCACCCAAATCTTCACACTCGTTAAGCAATTCGCTTTCTAATTTTAGAATTCCAAGCTTTTGCAGGTGAGTTATCTTGCACACTTCCAATGTGACCGTTAGGGGAAGCTGAATATTGTTGCGGACGGACAACTCAACTAGAAGGCTGGAAAAAGAACGGTCGGTGGTGGCAAGGGAATTTCTCAAAACACGATCAAAAATGTCTTTTGACTTTGACAGGAAGCTTCTGCTTTGCGTTGGATCCATTTCGGTAAGCATCGCCCTATACAAACGTATAATAAAAGCTTGTCCAACGCGTTCATCCAATCTGGCCAACTTAAGAAGTGTCTTGAGGAAATCAGAATGTGGTATTAGGATATCCGGCAACTCCCCAATTCTATATGACCGAACCGTCTTAACACCCGAAATTTTTTGGAGCTGCAGTTCCTTCGCATCCTCAATCTTCTTAGAGCGTTTCTCCGACCCAATGGTAGCATAAAACATGGCCTCTTTTCTAGTATAAAATTTTCTCCTCAATTTTAACATAGGATTAGCTATGGAACTGGGGCTGCCCTCGCTCTCTAAAGATGACTGGTTATGCTGCTGTTGATTATTAGGAAAATATGAAATAGTGCCATAATAACCTTGGTCAACCGGGAAATTCTGAGTGTAGTCGTCAATTTCCAATGGCATGACCACTAAAGACTCATCCTCTCTTTCGTCCTGCTGCGTAGGAGTAAACTGCAAGTTCGTTAAAGTTGCTCTTAGGACATTCATGCCGAATTTTCCTACACTCCTCCTCTGACTCATTAAGGTGTTTTGTATTGCTCTTGGCAGGGTGGTAAAGTTCTGTGCTGTGGACAAACTTTCAGAAAACAATGGTTGGAAACTAGAATGTCTCAACCTCCAAGATGTGTCGAGTTGAAATGGGTGAAATTCGCAATCCTCCAATGGCTGTAAGAATATGTACTTTGAATAGTCTGGAGCAAGGCTGCATCGTTGAAGCATGATTCCTAAGCAGACGTTTAAAGGATGTTCCTCCTCCCCGATCAAATCAAACAATTCTAGTAAAAGCTGCGCCGATGACTGGATCCAATCTTGGAGAACAGTAGTCCAAAATTGGTGGACGATCTTTTGAACTGCTTCCTCTTCATTTTCATAAAGTCTTATGAAAATTCTGAAAAATGCCCTCCTTTTGGTTGAATCCAAGATATGATCGGGGTTTGTACTCTCCATTGCTTCTTTTGCCAACTTGTCATAAAGCTTTAGCATGCAATCGGCAAATTTAATTTTAATTTTGAGATCGGAACAAGTCTCGGCGCAATTATTCAGCCAACTAACAATTTCCAACAAATCCGACTTGTAAGAAGTATTGTCAATTAGAAGTTCTAACAAGTCTAACGCAGAACTTAGCTCATTCTCGGATTTGCATGGTTGGCCAATGTTAAAAAATCCTCTTCCTTTGATGTCAGTGTAGAATTCATCCCCGCAACTTTTGTTAGGTGAAATTGCTAATCCATTCGAATAATAGTCTTCGGCAGTTGATCCACCAAATTCTTCCCTCAGCAGTAACGGCAGCAAGGCTAATAATTCTGGACGAACTTTTGGAATCTGACAAAGTTCCAACATTGTATTTCTGCAATGAACCATAATTTCAGGGAAGTTTTGTTGAATTGCAGATAGAACGTCGACAAACACCGAGGCTTTGGCTTTTAAGACATTGGTTTTCTCCTTCACATTATCAACATATTTCTCAAAGATTTCCGGAGGAGCTTGGGATTTGCTGATCCTTAAATATTAAATCAAATAATTGGTAATGAATTATATCAAAAGTCACAAATAATATGTACATAAATATAAATTGCACACAATAGGTAGTCATTGAAGACAAAAGATGCAAATTTTTACAAATACTACATACAAACCTCAAGAAAACGCCTAAACACTTAGCAGCAACAACGTGTATCCCTTTGAATCGGCTGGTGACGGACTTAAGAAATTTTTTGAACAAAGATTCAGCATCCGTACTTGGTAGCTGTCCACCCAGTAGAATGTTTAATGAAACATTCAGAAACACAAAAGCTTCTTCATCAGTAAGATTAGCGTTGCTGACTAGAGATGCCACCTTATCTTTCGGAATTTCGGAGAGGCTTCTAACCCAATGCTTCACAATGTTTTGTAGAATGATCATTACATGTCCAAAAACATCTTTCCTTTTCGAGATTTCACCATTGCCTAAATGCTGAATGATGTATTTAAGCAAGTTGATAACTGTATCTGGTTCAGGTTTCGAGCCTTCGATATGATTCCAAGAAAGGAGGGTGAGGATTGTGTCTTGCACGAAGTGGTTTAGTCCAACAGAACCAAAGCAATCTTCTGATACTATTAACTGTGTGATGGGCTCTACCAAATCTTTTGCAAATGGTTCTAGAGATTCCGGGCTGTTTATGATTCCGCCAACTATGAAGAGTTTTACGTTTTTGTGAATTCTGGTGTTCTTCAGAATAGTAACAAGATTGTTAATCCAGCTGCGGTTCCCTTCGTCCTGCAGATTAATAGAGAAATGAAAACAAATTAATACAGACTGATCAGTACTACATACTTAACATTATTGGGTTATTGGTTAATTTATTGAGTAAGCCTTACATTGCTGGAACAATGCAATCCCGACATGTATTTCAAGGTCTCCACAAAGGCAATCATGCATCTGTGTTCATTAATTTCATTCCACTCCAATTGTATCTTCTCTCCAGTACCACCTAAATTATTCCCCGCTTGGTCCCCTTGCATGTTTCCTCCATTTTCGACCTGATTACCAAATATTCTTTGATAAAATTCCGAGTTCGAGACGGTGACGGTTGTGGTAAAATCGTAACTGGTTGCTTCTGGCTCCAGACTACTTCCAGAGAGATTACCACTGTAAAAGTAAAAGTTAGTTAAACAGAAATGCATAAACAAAATGTTATTTTGCCAACTTGAATATTCCATGGCTTGGCTTAGTTTGGTAATTTTAAAGTTTAGACAGTAGGTAACCTTATAGGTAGCATATTTATTGTGGGATCTGCATAATTAGACGTCAAATCGGAACCCATCTTCCTCCTGCTTCTGTTGAACACGTTTCCAGCTTTGCTTCGTTCTTCATCAATAACCACTGGAATTTCATAGACCTGATCAGTATCTATTATATTCTCGAACATTTTCTGTCCAGGAAATAGAAATCCGGCGCAAAGTTTGCCATTGGTCTTGGTCTCCAGCAGCACAGCCACAAGTGTGTTGTAGCAAGCTTCGGAAAAAGCTAAAATGTGTTTTCTCAAAGCTGGAGGAGGATCTTCCACCAAACTCGCCATTTTTGTGCATCCCTCTGCACACACTTTTATCATGCTCCTGAGTACTGTCTTCTCATCAGCTAGAGAAGCGGGAGTGGCTTTATCTTTAACGTCTTCGGGGGCTTTATTCCAATAAGCTCTGGAAACGTCACCCGATTTTACGAAGTCCCCACTTGTTTGATAGACAAACAGTTCCAGTAAGTTTACAGCAACGGTTTTCCTTTGCCAATCGTATTCTGACGTAGCTTTTATTTGCATTGTAGAAATTATTGAATAAATATGCTTCTTAAAGAAATTTTTTGATGCATTCACTCCCAATGAAGAAACTACGGGCAGTAAAGAAAATTTCCACACCGGTGTAGACTCCACAAACAGCCTACTTTTGCTTCCATTTGAAGTAACTAACTCGTACAGCTCAGATGCCAAGCCGACCCTCTCGCCATCAGTCACAAGCAGGACTTTCGCCATTTTCCCCAAGGACTCGCTCACCAATCTAAAAATGGGATGGTCGGTGGTATTGGTATCATTCACCCACATGCAAATCTTTTGCAGAAGACTTAATATCGCGGGGAGAAGACTAAAGTTTGAAGACTGATGCTGAGCCTGTTTGATGAGTTGTTCACAGACTTGCAGAAGTTTTCTGAAAATGTGGGTCACGTACTGGTCAACGTCTGCCCACTTCATAGCTCCCGGCTTCAGCTCTGATTCAATAAAAGTTGAAATGGTTTGTCTGAAAAGGGTAAGAACATACCTAGTTTAAATTAAATTACACTACATAATACACCATACCTACTTAATACAATACAACTACATTTGCAGACCTAAAGTGTGGAATCTTACATTAACACTTCAATTATCTTTTTATTCCTGGACGATACAAAAACCGTAGCATATCCGAAAACCCCCGCCTTCTGCTTTAGATCCAAATGCGCTGCCCGCATCAAGCCCTGTCCATTCCACCAACTTGACAGCTCGTCCGAATTTTTACAAGCATCGACGTCAACCGTCACAAGCCCCACGAATATCTTAACACTAGTCGGCATATCGCAGTTGATCGAAATCCTTTTCCAGTTGGTTATTATCTTTTGGAACACTTTTTCCCCGAGCCGTTTCTTTAGAACTTTGTCTGATCTGATTGTATCAAGTAATCTCTGGATTAACTCTCCTACTTCCTTAATTGGTCTCTCGTTCATCAACTGCTCCAATTGGAACAGACTGTCACAATAAACAAGAGCGTTTAGGAGCTGCTTCTGGAAAATAGATCCTTTCGTAGTAACTAACGTAAACGTTCCGTCCTTTTGAGTAACACTGACTGCATCGAATACAGCTTCTACAATTAGATTCTGATCTAAGCCAAGACTAATTGCAGTGATAAGATAGTGTTCCAAAATCTTTTTCTGGTTCAAGGTCAAATTATTTGCGAGCAAGTTTGAGACAGGGGTTCCACATTCACTTTCTCCGCCCGACGATGGCTTGTGCTTGAACAATGCGGAATTGATAGAATTCCATAATTTGCTTATAACAGATTCTAAAGCTTCCGGTGACAGCATCCCCTTCAGTACTCCGCCCTCAGCTACCACTTTGAACCAATCCGCATGTGCCAAAATGCTTAGTATGGAGGAACGCTCATTAGCTCCGCTGAAATCTTGAGCCGGTTCAAATATGAGTAGCGACTGGCATTTACTTTTCACTATTTTGGATGCCTCTTTAAAACTCCACACTTTCACTAAGCCGTCAATTGCGGTTGAGGGACACGAGCTTACCATATTTTGTGAAAGTTCCATAGAGCAACTCCACAAGTTGGCTAACACTTTTTCGTCCAATATTTCCCACGCAAATTCTAGCCTTGAAAATATGTTAACAGCCTGGATCTTCTCTTCATCAGAGAGGGTACATCTGGACAGTGGTTGAATTTGTGAACAGAGTTTTACTAAAGATTCACAAAATTTGGAGCCGCCATTGCTCGAGAATAATCTCTTCCATGAAATATTGAGCTTGAAGACGTCGAAGAGGAAGTGATAAAATTGGGACGATGCATCTAGAAATGGTATGGTGTTCTTCTGAGCCAAATGAGAATTTTCTTCTGCGATGCGAATCCATCCGTCCAAGCCATTAGATTCCTCCCAAACTGTCAGGAAAATTTCTACGGATCCAATATCTTTGAAAACGAAAATGAATAAACGACTATGGTTAAGTGTTTGAAATTGCTGAAATAAGCATCACAATAAAAAAAACAAAAGGTTTACGGACCTTTGACATATTGCGACAACACTTTTGTTAACCGCAAACATTCGTTCCGGTAAACTGAAGCAGTGCTTCCTCCTTGAGTGAGGAGCCATTCCACCACATTCTTAATACAAGGTTTCATAGACGCGTTGATCATGGGCTTAAATTGTCGGGGTATGGCCTACAAAAAAAAATAATATTTTTAAATAAGAAATGTGAAATAACCTGAACATTACAAAATTTACCGCTGAAGTTTAGATTTTGCGTTACCGTATTAAATAAATCTTTCTTCTTAATTAAAATCCTCTCCAAATGCTTGATCGATTGTTTTGTACTCGTGACCAAAAGGGAATCCTCTGGTAGATCTTTTGACAATTTCAAACTTGTCAAAAAGGAATAAAGAAGATTGAAGGAGAATTCATTAACTAAGTTCCCCTTAAGCTCCTCCCGAAAATCTTTATAAATACTGTTGAAACCCAAGACCGAACCTGAAAACAACAATGAAACGAAAAGTTAAAACACGCAAACTTCTATACAGTACCGATAAGTCGGATATCGGATTCTTTCTAAGCACGTCACCGCACCGTGACTTGTAATCTTATTGTGGGTCGTGGCTATTTCCTTTGTTTTACCTTGTCGGTAGTGCATGGATGCGTGAGTGCTTAAGGCAAAGATAGTCTTAAGAACTCCTTTTGTGGAAGGAGAGTCGTGTTTCAGTAACCAAGAAAAATACTCCCCGAAACAAAGGGCAGCGTGTTCGCGTAAACTGGGGTCCTGATGTTGAGTTAAATTTTCCTGAATAAAGATTATACAGAGTGAACATTAGACGAAAGAAAATAGAATGCAAAGTTAACTTCATTATTATTCCAATTTCATTGGATTAAAAAAATACCGTAAGTATGTCCAAAACTATTGGACCATAGGGACTTTGTCTTTTGGAAAACCAGTGAATTGTCTGAAGACATAATGGGTTAAATAACTGGCGAACTACAATATCTGAATCACACCCTAGTTTTAACATGGATTCAAATATTCTTTTGAATAATCTCGTTGTAAATTTCTCCCGTGCTGAAAAAAAAAGAAATCAAGTTGAAATGCAATAATACTATAAAATTTCTTAATATCAGCTTGAGAGGCTTCGGAAATAAGATCAATGACTTACATCTGCCAATAAATATCAACGCAATTGTGTGAAAAAATTCACAGGCCGATATTCTGGTTTGTCTTTCAACAGCACTTTCACAAAGTTCCAATACAATCGGCAACATGTCATCTATAAAACATGTCGATATAACCTCGTAAAACATATATACATACCTATTATCTTATTTCATGTAATCAATGAGCTAGTACAGAATAGAAAATAATGCGGTTTACCGATAAAAATTTCAGGTTTACAATCCTGGAAGGGGATTGCATACTGTAAGAATCTTTCATCCCTTGCAAGTCCAGAAAGATCCTTCTCTGAAATTTGCAGAAACTGTCCAAAATATCCGATTAGCTGCAGAATTTTCAACTGAGTTTTCTTTAATGTTACATCTTCTCCGGATTTCCTTGACTGGATGTTCTTTTTAATTAATTCCTTAATCCCTTTCCCTCTTGAAGATTTGTTGCTAACTTTGTCTTCATTGGGTGCTGCGGCATCGATATCAGTTGAAGCTATATGAATGCATATATTATGCATGTTAGCCGATCAAATATTTGAGAATGACATTTTAAAATTGATTTAGTATTTCATTGGGTTACCTGAATGGATAAAGTATGTCTTCAGAATAGGGAAAATGTCATTCATAATAATTTTTATTTCCTCCGCCGGAAACCCAGGTTGGAAGAACCACCTTTCAGTCGCCTCCAATCCTCTGATTGCAAGAGAAAACGAGTTCCTCCCGGTAACGAATACAGTCTGAAGAGTATGGTTTAGGGCAGTAAAATTACTTAAAATCAGTTCATCCGGGAGGGACAACCAGAGCTCCAAGACTGCAAATAGTAAGTCATCTCGAAATTCTCGGATTTTAGTGCCAAGTTTTCCAAAGAAAATGTTTAAGTTGGTCTGAAGGGTTTGTCTTTCTTCGTCTTTCTGTTTAAAAATATCAGATTTGCAATTATTGTTTTGCAACCAACTAGGTAAGCAGGCATAATATTTTTTTCAATGAAACTAGTTAGATTTATGGGTCAGTACTTACTACTTCAAAATAGCTTATGCTCCTTGCAGCATCGAATACCACAGCCAAAATTTTATAAAATCCACTAACATATGCGTGATTTCTAACGTATGCCAGCATTTCGGTAACAAACACATTCACCCACGGTTCAAACTTGCGATGAATTGCTATACTTCCGGTTAATAACTCTTGGAGAAAGTCCACAACATTTACGAATATTTGGAAGTCTTTCACCACCGTAGCTGTGGCTCCTTGCACCGGATCCAAATTAGATTCCGAGACGTCATTCTCCTCAAAGTTAATTGTCAAATCTAACTTTTGAATCGTATTAAGAATCCATTGCATGAGTAGCTCAAACCTTAAGGAGTCTGAACCAGTAGTAGATCCTTGACTCAGTAACAGTTTCCAAAATTGGACATGAAATGTAACGGGCTTTAAGCCAAGTTGCTTATAAGGAGATTTTTTACTGTCCGGATTGATCTTGTTGTACGATTCAATTAAGATATCAATTTCTGCTCTGGTGGGGCAAGAAACGATGTGGAGCATACTTTGTCGATAAACCTGCTCGATGAAAGGCTGACACATATGGTGGTGATGATACCAAAGAGAGTCGCAAATTTTCTGAACCGATATGTAGCAAAAGTTTCTTTGGCCTTCTGATAATTCAGGATACAGCCGGATGAGAAGGACGGTAAGTCGCTTGATTGAATCCAAGTGATCTTCAGAGATTTTGATTGTATCATCCTCACTCTTAAGTGACGGCAAAACATTTGCAACTGACTCCAAGTATGTCGTTAAAATGGAGAGAGATGCGCTGTATTTGTCAAATGCAGGAGCCTCCAACCTAAAAAAAATATAGAAATTATAGTTGCATAATGGTATTGTATAACATGAAGTATCGACATTATTCGTGTGACGTAACCTAGCCTTTGCCCTTACTCCTGAATAATACTGTTGACGTGCTCCATAATTAAATTGAGAATTTCTTGTGCTTGATTAGCATCAGAGCAAACATTTGATAACATGCCATATCCTCGGACTGCCACGCTCAGTTCAATCCTGTTAACTTCTTTGGTAGTGAGCACGGTTTTAAACTTCTGACTGAAAAACTTAGAAGTGAATAAAAAGAACAAGGTAAATGATTACATTTACAATTCATCAAAGTAAGCTCGATGATAAAATATAGAACATAATATGCATACGTCAAATAATCAAAAAGAATACCTTTAAAAAGTTATCCACTTCGGTAGACGAAGGTTCACTTATATCTTCCGCATAAGAATCCTTTAAGTTTTTAGAATGTTCCACAACAGTGTCTAAAAATTTGTGCATCGCCCTACGCCCAATTCTATTGTCATCAGCATTAGAAGATTTCGACCATTCCATGAGATCCTCAAACCACTGTCGGTGTTTCTTGAATAAACCGATTTTTAGAAATGCGCCATGATTGGCGACCAGCTCAAGTGCAGCTGAAAATGTCAATAAGAATAACAATCAACATCAATTCAAGATGCTTAATAATATTTAAAACCATTTTGTATTTTACTTACCGCGCTGAAATTCTCTGCGTTTAATTTTTGCCTTTCCATCCCTTTTAGCGATAGAAGTAGAAGGGTCAACTATTTGCTCTAGATGCTCTTGAAACAAAATCCACGATTCTCCTTCCGAATTTATTTCTTCCCCGTAAACATGTAGCAACTTATTAATGCCTTTGATGCAGCCCAGCAATATTGACACTTCCAAATGTGAGTCCCCTGATATCACCTATAATTTAAAAAAAAAGATATCCAAAAATCGTTCAAGTTGCATTGTAGAAGTATAACTGCAATATGTCCAATCCAATCCAACCTATTAGTAACTAGACTCATTTAACTTCTATTTCTACCTCACCTGAGTTTTTACAGTCTCAGTCATATGATTAAACACTTTCTTAAAGCTCCCATCCTGGTTCTTCAACATGTCCTGTAAGAGTGCCCCAAGGACACCTAGTAAATGAAACATTTTCCCTCGAACGGTAGGCTGATAAGAGCTTTTCTCGGTTCTTGGAAGTAGTGCCCAGAACAACTGACTTGTTTCAAAATCAGTTAAGTCCACGGAATGATTTTCATACAAGGATGTAAGGCATTCCAATGACGCTTGTTGGAGCCGTGCAGACACTTTATTGTTCTTCCAGTACATGTCCGATGCGATCTATGGGGTTTTAAAAAGAAATATCAAATATCATCAAAAGTCCAACTTCTCTAGCATGTAAAATTTAAGTCCACATAGATGAATTGAGCTTAAGCATTAAAAAACGCTACAATATATCGACTTACCTTGAATCGCAAGCAGAATCTATCCACATCCGACCTCCAAGTCTTTTGAACCAAGACATATTGAATCAAATTAAGAATTAGTTCCTTCACCTTATCATACTTCTTATCCACAATTGTCTTCTGTAGAAATTGCAGTAATCCATCCGTCTCTGAATCAGGAAATGTCAGACCCAGGTAGTAATCTGTAAATCAGCAACATACTCTCACTCAGTCAGTTTACAGTCGAGATATTTAACATTTAGTGAATATAGAGACAGTTAAATCCAAAAATTCTCCATTTACCTAATTTCGAGACCGGTGGATTCCCAGAAAAAATATTTTGTATCTGCTGTGCATACTCCAACAAAGTCTCCTGATGCTCGAACCCCGCTCCCCCACCCGCACCGGCTTTAAACTTCCCAACGATCGCTTCAAGATCCATTTCTTATCAATCTTATCGTGATTAAAACCGATACGACATTATGGAATCTCAAACGCTAAAACCCGCATCCTTTACTGAACGACTCTCGGTTAACTTATGTTTCTGTTTATGTATTCAAAGTTTAACACTTTAACTTCGAGAAAGTAAGTGGAAATCCCCCCCATTTACGATTTACGCCACAAAATAAAAGCACTTCGAGTTCATCACAAAAAATGCACCAAACAAGACAATTACTTTTACTATGTTGTTGACACTTGAAAAACACCAAACATCTTCAATTCTTCAGTGTCACCAGTCACCTTCCTCTATCTAAGATCTAACCTTATCCAATCCAAAATGAGATAGTCGAGTCGACTATCCCTTGGCTGCAAACGAATGACAGAGATGATAAGATGAATGACAGGTGACTGACATACAAGGTTGGGTGAATTGAAAGACTTTCGCTGGAGTGAAAGTACGCTCATGTTATCGTTATCATATCATCATCATCATACCAATGGCATTGGAACGTTTTGCTCCCGCAAAAATGAATGAAGCACTCACACAAGTCAAGTCAAGCCAAAAAGGACATGCGAATTGCGAATGAACTGCAGCCTTACAGCTGAGCGTCTCTATTTTATCCACACATGGATCAACAAACAGCATGATACAGATTGCTTTATGCTTGTGTTAAAGACTTACTAAAAGTGAAAGCGTTTCAGTGCATTTAAACTGGTCTGCGAATTTAACGATGAGTGAAACCCCCGTTTTCAAATATTCCAAAATACAGAAGTTAATTTAATCTAGTCTAGTTCAGTCTAGTTATCATTTAGTTAATAGTTAAAGTCATAATCTTCAAATCTTATTCAACAGTGGATTTTATTTTATATCAGCTGAGGTGAGTGTTTTAGTGGGATACTGTTACTTTCACAGAGGTAACTTGTGGATATTACTTTCAATCTGATTTAAATACGATTAATTATAGTTATTACCGTTGTATGTACTTCAGCTATATAATATGGGATTAATTTGACATAATACGTAGGTATTATCCATTCTAAAATGTTTCCAATTCTTCAATTTGCATCACAGAATCACAGGAAGTCAACCTTCATGAGCGGTTAAACCTTTCTTAAGTTATTCTCCATGAGGGGATTATGAATTATGGAAGTGGAGTTGAGCCCACCTTTTCTGGTTCGTCCCAAAGTAGAAATTGAATATATCCTCCCGGATACGCACAATGAGGACAATGACATTCCCAGGACTGGGGAGAAAGAAACGCCAACTAGAGAAAGGAGAGCGAAACGAAGGGCCTGTCAAGTGATCAAGAAGCATGTGAACGCATTGGTTGAAGTGGACGAAGAATCCGGTACTAGAAGACGAGGGCAGATAAATTTGAAAGAGGATAAGGATGATGACGCCTGGAAAAATGAATCAATGGATTCTGAAGAGGATCAAAGTGATTATGAGGAGCATAACCGTACTTCCCGAGGGTCAAATTCACATACGAGGTCACCCAAAGCTACCAAATTGGAAAGTGGTACGAAAAAGAAAGCAAATGTTTCCAGAAAAGGACAGGGAGCAAAACGAGTTAGGAAATCATTAACGGAAGAGCAAAAGTTGAAGATGGCGGAGAGCAGGAAGGCCAAACAAAAGCTATTAAAGGAGCAGAAAAATGGAGATGAAGCGAAAAACCCTAAAGCCAAAAGGAAATCGTTAACGGAAGATCAACAGCAGCGACTTCAAATCAAAAGAAAGCCGTTGACGGAGGAGCAAAAGCAACGCTTCAAAGAGACGAGGAAACCATTATCGGAGGAACAAAAGCGAAAGAGGGCAGAGTATATACGGACCAAGCGGGCAGCGATGACGCCAGAACAACTGGAGGAGTCTCGAAGGAAGTCACGAGAACGAAATTCAGCCAAAAGAAAGCAACAAGCAGAAGAGAAAGCGAAACTACTGCAGTCAGCAAAAGATAGAGATGACGAAGACGCTAGAAAACTACTGGAGCAAGTTGAACGCGAGAAGTTCGAAAGTAAAATGAAGCGCTTCCTGTACCACCACGCGTATACAGCTAAGATGCCTGAAGAACAGAAGGCCAAGTTTCGAAAAGAACGATATCTAAAGAACTTAGCGAAGCGAGTTAACGAAACACCAGAGGAAAGAGAGGAGCGTACGCAGCGGAACCGCCTGAAATATATGAAGCGGAGAACTAACATGACACCGGAACAATTAGCCCATTTCCGAAAACTGGGTAGACAATCTCAATACAAAGTTAAGCAAAAATGGTTGCCTTACTCCCAGTGGTCGGAAGAACGAAAGGAGTATCATCGAGAATACACGAAAGAAAAAATAAGACTAGAGACTCCAGAACAAAAACGAGCTAGACTGGACCGATACAAACGGTATCAACTAAAGAAGACACAATTGAAATCGTTAATGGTAAGTCCGTAAATCTTGCGTTTCTTATGTCGTTCCAATGTGTTCAATGAGTTATTTTAAAGTTTTAAGTTAGACTCTATTACATTATTCATTTAGAATTCTGGAGCTAGTAGAGAAGAAGCAGAAAATCTATTAAGACAGACAAGACCCGAACTATTTCCACCTCCAACTCATCGGGGCCGACCTCGACGGGTTAAGGATGATGAATTGATAGGACCCTATGTACCTCGACAAGATGGAAGGGGGAACAGAAAAACAGTCAAGCCGCCAGATGTGTCTCAGGAAGAGCTTCAGGAATATTTGGCTGATCCAGAAAAGTGGAAAAATGTGAGCCTAAAAGAAACAATGTGCAAACTAATTCCTGTTTTAATAAATCATTTTATATTTTATAACGCTTCATTCGTGTACTAAACTTGTTTTTCAGAACTTTCGCCTACAATCGAATTATCACGTCAATGCCAGCGATAAAACTGATAAAAATTCCAAAAATGTCCAGACTTCACACGTTAACAACGAGTATGATGACGGTGGATGTCTTGAAAGCAGCAATGTTTTGAACCAAAACTCAGTTTGTTCTAATGAGAGCCCTACTCCTGAGCAGCATTTATCAGTATTGGATGCCAAAGATCTACACGAAACCGTTGAGCACAAATACCGACATAGACTTACTAGTACAGATAAAGCTTTATTTTCATCGGCAGAAGAAACTACAATACCTCAAAGATCCGCCGTTGAAAATATCGAATTAGTATATAAGGATACCACTGAAACGGATTGCATCGATAATAGTATTAATGATTCAGCTTACTCGCCAGAGTATTCAGTGCCTTCCAGTCCTATTCCTACAATCAACGACGGCGACGAAATGATGATCGTGTCTGAGGAAAAGCAAAATTGTATTGATGCAAGCTCAACATTAAACGTTTATCCTGAGATACTAAACACGGAGAGGACCACCGATACTCCTCGTGATTCAAATAGCCCAGAAACTTCCAACAAAACGGATAAATCTTTTGCAGTTTCCAAACACAAAAAGATACAAATACGAAATGAGGAATATTGTTGTGAATTGTGTGGCAAGGTTTATAAGAGTAAGCGGTATTATGAAGCTCATGTGTCTGAAATCCACGGGGAGCCAAACAATTCGAAATGTTTCACCTGTCCAAATAAGGAATGTACCATGACTTTTATTAGTTCTGTTGCATGCAGAATTCACTACAGGACGCATCTTAACTCTAATTTAAAACAGGTAATTATAGAATTCTGTAGTCTGTCATTCTTTGATTTCCAGAAGTATATTTGTGTTTTTAAACAGATTAATTTTGAAAATTTGTTTTTAGAAACAGAAGCGGAAGAGGAACATAACATCGGTTTGTCCATTGTGTCATGCGGTGTTTGATAAGCTGGCTGCCTTTCAAGAGCACACAAAGATAGCACATTCGAGGGATTACAGGACCACAATCGGAAGTGAAATAAAACAAAAGTGTGTTTATTGCAGCAAGGATTTCAAGCAGAAGGCGACACTAGATGATCACGTTAGAAGGATTCACCTGGTATATTTTTTTATTACATACGAAGTTAAATACCTATGTAGCTAACGTGAAACTCATTGAGCGTAACGGATTGAATTTGACGATTGGGAAAATATATATTTGCAGGGAATGAGTAGCAGCTGCGACATGTGTAACAAAAAATTCCAGTCCCCAGTGAAACTTTGGAGGCACAAGGTGAACTCACACAAAATGGCAGATTTGCATCCTTCTGAAGTGGGAATCAAAATCCAAACCTGTCCGTATTGCAATGAATACGTTTTTCGGTCAATGAAAGCGCACATTCAAAAGGAGCATCCTGAACATATAGATAACTTTGTAAGAGGTTTAGAATAAAATAACATTAATAATTTTGTTTTGGATTTCTATGTTTGAATATGTACGAAATAATAATTATTATGGTTTATTGGCAGAAGGTAGATAAAAGAAAACCAATCTTGAAGAGATACCATTGTGAACTATGTAACAAGACTTTAAGCAAAACAACTCGTATTGATCATATCCGAAGGAAGCATCCTGATGTAGTAATTGGAAATGAGGAAGATGCTCGATCATCGTGTGAAATATGTGAAAAGAAATTTTGGACTGAAAACAGTCTAGCGACACACATTCTTCATACCCACGCTGTAAGTAGTTAACATACCTGCAAAAGTAGTTTGAGCTTTCATTATTATATCAAATAGTAAATAGTAAATTATGATTGAATTTGATGTTTTTATTACAGAAGCGGATCGAATTTAAGTTGGACGCAGCAATTAAGGAAACTGGCGAAAATCTTGCATTTAAGCCATTGACTTGCCAGTTCTGCTGTCTTAACCAGGACGATCGTAATATGTACAAGTTGCATGTAGTCAGTGAGCACTCAGAAGATCTAATTAATCTTGTGAAGACAAAAGTTGAAGAGGGTAAAGTATTAGACAGTAAGGATTTGGATAGGATGAGAGGACACGTGTGGAGAAAAAATAACGTAAGCAATTACGTAATAAAACTTTTCAAATTGCTTTGAGCAGTTTTAATTAACAATATTATTATTCTTTTCTTTGCAGCCGTGGACCAAAAGACGTCCAAAAAAGGAGCCTCCCACTTTGGCAGTCGCAGAGAATCACAAGAAGCGCAAAGGCAGGTCGAATAGATTGATTAGAAATTGTGGTCGAAAATCAACCGTAGAATCGATGTCAGAAGAGGATAAAAATTTTTTAGAACGATTTCCCAATATTAAGTGGAGGTGTCCGGTGGTAGTAATTAGGTTATTGAATGAGAGCGAAGTGCGTGCGCTTACAATGAAAATCAAATATGAAGTAGAGACCGATGAATGACTAGATAACTATATATGACTTGTCAATTAATTCCATTTTCCTGGTATGTATTAAAAACATTGACTGCAAATAATAGTTATATATGTACTTCCTTATCTTGTATACGTATTACGTAATCATAGGCCTTGTGATTTAATATGCATTTTCAACTTTCAAATTGTTAGTAAGGCTTTTTACAAAAATTAGAAACGTTTAGAAATAAAGTACCTATTGGTATATTACTATAAATTTTTTATATCCAGATTTAATTAACCTCTATGTCATTTATCTTTAAAATTATTGAAATCGTCAATTTGCTGTAATCAGGTACTGCCCATCATTAACATAAATAAAATGCGTAAAAATGTACAACAAAAGCACTTTATTCACGTCTCCTCACCTTGCCCTGTACAGCTTTGCGGCTTTTCTGCGTTGGTAAAAGCTTGCTAAAAGTCACTCAAATAGTTTTGTTTTTGTAATCATATCCACTTTTAATTTTAAATTAGCCAAGTCGAATGTCCTGTTTAAATTCCAGCCAACTTTGCATAAGTCCAGTCCACATGTAATATAAGCCAACATTTCATCTGTCCGTCCGTTTTAAATTCATGCCAATTTTGCATATAATAAATTCTGGTAAACAATTAAAGCAACTCATCAAATTCAAATCTATATTGTTTCCTTTTGAAAGTTTTGTGCAAA
>JAQGAG010000154.1:0-22892 GCA_034696835.1 Lepidocyrtus lignorum
ACTCAACGGCTAAACTTAGCGCACAATATTCACTCAGTAAGGGCCCGTCGCTTGCCACATTTAATCAGGGTGCAACCACAGGAATAAGGCCCTGAACATCAGACAAGGCAAATCTGCTTCATTCCATACCTCCCTTCAACTCAGCATCGACCTCAACCAACTGGCCTCCCGCACAAGCTAGCAACTCAACGGCTAAACTTAGCGCACAATATTCACTCAGTAAGGGCCCGTCGCTTGCCACATTTAATCAGGGTGCAACCTTGCTTCACACGATCCGTGTCGTCCGTGTGTGATAGTGGCTCCTCATCATTGATGGGATCTGGGAAAAGTGCAATTTGCAATTATCAGCAATTAAGTAAATATGTGGGCATGTGAATATGAATTTGCATGCAAAAATGTAACTGCTATTTTAAGCTAAATGCGTCTACGCATGCATCAGTATCATAATGCATCAACTATTTCATACTGTATTTTATCTGCTTTTGTTTGGATTACACGGACCACGACTATTTAGGTAACCCTGAAATAAAATGCAAACACAGTGGATTAACAAATAACCAACGTCCGTCCACATTCCTCAAAACATCACAAACATCATCTTATCACAAAAGGACAACAACATCAACAACAACATCTCATCACTCCTATTTATAACAATGAGGATTAGCAAGGATATAAAGCGATTGTTTTAATTACACTTGAGCATAAAACAGAAATAATTTCCCCAAATATAATATGCTGATATGCACATAGATAATCTTCAGCAGTTGTTGTTTTATTGCAAGTTGCCTGCAATTCATACTTATCCAAAATGCACATAAATGTAGTAGGTGTATGTATGAGATCAGATCAGCTACAATTTTGTTAGGTGCCATCATATCCTCCTGGGGAAAGAAAACAAAGGTGCGAGTGAGCGATCTATTGAAAAAATCACATCCAATCTATGAAATTAGTGAGTCAGTAGATCGTCTAGAAAAGGTGTTCGCTAATCATTGCACTGCAATACTGCATTGCCGAAACTTGTAGGAAACTTCTTTTTTTCTTGTTACTGCTATCTATATATATCTATGCTTGGGGTAAGTATTTTTGGTTGTGATTTTCAGTTGCGAAAATAACTCACATTCACAAGAACTCACAATCAACTTTATTGCCAGTGTAATGCCATTGCATTGTAAGGACTTTGTATTAAGCTATATTTTACCATTTAAAGTTAGCACTGCCAAAAAATGCATGAAAAACGATCGGATGCTCAGGTATTTCTAGTATGTTTGTTTGTTTGTTATGTTGACAAAATGATAAAAATGTGGATAAAAATGGATTGTGGGCGAGTTTGCACATTTTTTTTATTCATGTAGAAAACAGACGTGAAGGCCATATTATCCAGAAAAAAAAGTGTTGCCAGTCGGTAAAGTAGGATCAGATCAGATCAGACAAGGTTTCATCTTCTTCCTTCCATCGCGCATCATCACCTCACTAGCACCGAAAGTAGGAGCAGCCAAAAACATGTTGCATGTTCAACCTTTGTTCTGTCTTCGTCATTTCAGGTTGTTTCCTTCCCACTAATGAAATGTAAGCTTTACTAAAGAACGGGCTTAACTGAAAATGTTTTTTTCTCGTGATATGTGTTACTATTACGAAAAATGTGGAATTGGCTTGGACTAAAATAAATTATAGAGAAGAAATCGGACGTAGCGAAAAGTATCAGTTTCAATGTAACAGAGTTTGTTTTTAAATAATTTATGGTTATTGAATCTGAAGGTGAACGTAATGGAAATTGAGCTTTAATGAAATATATTTACGTTTACCTCTAATACTAGCACTATAGAACATAGAACACTAGGTCTGTGATGCTACTGCGCACCTGATATTAAATCGGATAGAACGTTTTAATGAGAGAGGAATGATAAATGGAGGATTGAGAGCTGCATGCAACTGTGTAAAGCTTTATGTTTGAAGTTTGCATAAGGGTAAATTGCAGAGTTTAAATATTATTTTGATTATCGTTTTGCAGTTCACAACTTCCTCAGGTGGGAGCACAATAGGCTAAAAACTTTTGGGAATTAAATACGCGTCAATTCCTGGAAAACTCAGGCTTCTGTTCGTATTGGAAGGTGTGATACCCTACGTAATTGAAAGACTGAACTGATTCATTTTTTGTTTGCTTAGGTTTGAGAGAACATCAGACAAGCCGAGCGTGTGTTCACAATTTTGCAGGTGGTCCACTTCTGCACGTTCCTGTTTCAAAACCGTTATCCGACCGTTTCTTGGCCCGTCTGCCGGATATTCCTATTAGATTCGAGAGCTGCTCTGGCATCAATTTGCTGTAGTTGCACTTCAAAGACTTTATTCCATTTGATTACGATGCTGCTATTGATTAACTTCCGCAAAATGAAACGTACCGTCATGAGCTGGATGGAAGGAGATAGCCAAGCTTCAGTCCCTAGAAGGACTGGAAACACTAGTGAACCATTTTCTGACGACAATAGAATGGAAATTTTAACTGTTTGCAACGCAGATGCTGTAATCCCTCAAAGGGTAGGAAATGACAATTACTGCTACTTTTGTTACAATTCCATGATTGATGATGATGATGAATATGAATAATAGGTTACAATTGGAAACAATTTTCTATAGGCATTGCTCATGAAAAATAACTTAAAGGAAATTATTTAGAGACAATTATAGTTTTTTACAAGTAACTCAACAGGAGCCTAATCTTACTTATCATTTATCAAATGTGTTGGCAAAATTAAAAAATACGCACGGTAGACAAATGGACATTTATTTATACCAAAAGATATCGTTTATTTAGACTTGGGAGCTTAAGATTAATAAGTTTTAGGTTTGCAACTTAACTTGTAGTGGATTTTATAGATAAGTGGTGCATATAGTATTACGTTTTGGATTATGACAAACAAGAGAAGAAAGAAAAAGGGTTGTTAAAAGTTAAAACAACATACTATAGTGACAAAGACAAAGGTATTATTACCCTGGTGGCCCGAACTGTTCGATAGTATAGCGCCAGATGAGTTCCCCGAGATTCCACTGTGAGTTGTCAAAGTTGTGTTGTTCTGCATACAGCGCCAACGCCTCCTGGACAACGGTTTCGTCTCCTGTGATCCCAAGCAGACCTTCGAGAACATCCTTTCTCACATTTTGCAGGGTGACAATCCAGCGACCTTGGCAGACTGCTGCGGCAAGAACCTCTCGGACGGTCACACGACCAGCTTCGAAAACCACTAAACACAAAAAATGAGAGCTTTTAGCAGCTGAAAGCAAAGGAATTAAATATGGAGCCGATACATACAAGTAGATAATGCGGACACATACCTTCCTTTGTTAGTTCAATTTTGCCCGAGTCCCTCAGCGGCAGGAAAGTGTTGTAGCCATTAAACTGGATGACCCCATGATCGTTGTGGGATACCGTTAGATCAAGCACGAAGTAGTCATTTTTGACAAACTTCCTGTTCACGCTCAGCACATCGGGTGTCACTTTGAGAGCCCCTGGGGGTGTCACAAGCAGCTCTAGGGCACCTTTTCCCGCTGGAATATTCTGATGCCGGCGTTTTTTCGGATTTAGAGTACCACCGAAAGGCCACCACGAGAAGGACATCGGGACAAGTAGAAAGTCCGAGTGAGATGATATGTCAAAACCAGCGGCCTCGACATTTCCACTTAGCAATCCTCTTGGAGCGTGGACGTACAGCCCATGTGGGGCGACGGACCCCTTCTGATCCTCTGTGGTCTACAAATAAAAATTAAAAAAACATTTAAATGCAGTACTATCACATTAAGTCATTAGAGCAACAACGACTTCATTATTATCAACTATGACATTAATAAATGGTATTGCCTCACCTCCAACTCAAAGCAAGCCACCTCCACTTTTGCCATTTTTTGACGGGTGACCGGCTTCAGTTCCAAGCGCTCCATGACACGGCTCCTTGCCGAAAGATTCAAATAAAGCATGGCCTCCGCCAACTGTTCCGAAATGGCATTTTCTCCAGTAGCCTTCCCCTCAACTCCTTGCTCCGGAAGCCCAGACATCGCTCCTAGCTACTCAAATCTTCAAGATACAGTAGATACACTGTACACAAACAAAAAAACCACAAAATAAAAAAGCTGGGCAACCTTAATAATTAATTGATAATTAAAAACCACTGCAATTGCATAATTAGCACTAGCCTAAATTCCCAAGTTACGCTATTCCCATTCCGACTTACCTTTGATAATTCCAGCTACTATTCTTCCTCAGAATTGAGAATTAACTTCCTCCTCAAAACGACTACTAATTTAATTAAATTAAAGCAGATATAAGTATCTTCACAAATCCCCTAAAGTAATTAGTTGTCCAACTCGGGCCAATTAATGATTAAATTGGAACTAAACACAATTAGCTAATTGGAATATTGGAAATTTCAGGAGCTCAAAAGAACATTAATTTAATCTTTTCTGGACACGGAAGAATGAGCACTGAGACTGAACTGATAGACCAAAAAAAAAGAGTCTGACAAGGGATGATGCAAGAAAACCAATGAACCGAGGAAAATTGAACTCTCCACGACAACGAATGAACGAAGCTTCTCCCTAAGCCGCAACGTGCGCCGTGCGGCATGCAGAAAAACTCAAAAGTGCCACTCTTTTGTAGCATGTGATGGATAATTGGGAACTGGGGTAAATTGAGCAACGTAGAGAAATGAGAGCCAGGCGCCAGCGTTGCCTCCGCAAAAATACCCCCACTTCTTTCGCAAACGGATCGAAATAAAATCCTCACCTACTACACCTTGCCATTTTGCCATGGCAAATGCATTTATAAATTATAATCCCACCCAGCAGCTTTCCAAGCTTCAGGGAGGAATAAATTATAACTAGTCAACGCGTAGCTTGTTTTCACGAATATATATAAGCTCAAATTAGCACGTGCTTTATTCAAAGACTGCTACCAAAAGCTCTTTAACGTATCCGACCGTTTACTGATCTTTGTCAGAACTTTGTATGTTCACGATCACGTTACATAACTGCATTGGTAATTGGTAGTGATATGCAGTGATTTGAGTTGATTGACTTTACGAAATAACCAAAACAGGCAGTTTGATAGATGCCGATGTGACATGATCATTATTACCTATTACCCAAATTTCGTTATATGTTGTATGTTTGTCATTATATCCCAAGCCTGAGTATATTTTGTTTTATTTTGTATACTTGCTGACATTGTAAATCATATAATATGCTCATGCCTTCAATACGCGAGCAGTCCATGCTGACTAGGTCATACTGCTAAAATGTTTTCCTAAGCTAACATTAAATGGAAGGATCCCGTATTTTCTAGTTGATTTAAAACAACTTAATAACTACTGACCAACTTACCATTACTTGCATACTAACACATCAATTCGGTGCGCTATTTTGTTGAGATATTGCTTTTGGATTTGTTAAGTAGGCGCATTAGTGGAGATGTGGAACGGAATTATTTTTGGACACTGCAAATTTATTAATCTTTAGTTGAAGAGAGGCTTGAACAATGAATGTGATTGTAATATAATTCTCATCATGTAAAAATTGACTTATACTAAGATATAGGTACGATATTAACTATTCGGATAATAATATTTTATAATTGCGGTTTACATTGGTCTACGATATGTGACGAAAAGGAATACTTTATTTACAGTCGTATGATTTGATTTATGTTGATCGGTAGTAGTCTGCATGAGTTTAGTTATGGTGGAGTAACGATTTACTCTTACTTACGTCATCTCCACATCGTGACTCTCTTGGAACGTGCTCCAGGGGGAATCAGACTCGCTCCTGAAGGAAATAAACCATGTTTTGAACAATCGAATATAATATTGTGGCGGCATAATGTGTTTGATGACCTAATTAATAATATAGCTTTTGATTGAACTGAAACTGAAAACTGAAAACAGATTTAACAGACCACTCTGATTTTAATTGATTATACTTTGACTTCACTAGTTCTCATAGAAGTCATCGCATCGGTTGAGTGTGGCACAGCCACACTACTGCATGATGCTATGCTACTATGCATGCTTCTACTTATTTTCTATACTCCTGCGGTACGGCGATTCTGATGGATGGATGAGGAATAGTGGCGATGGGGAAGCATAAGATGTAGAAACAAAGACGAGAGCAATAAGCACGCATCTATCCACTTGCACTTATTCTCATTTCTCATGCTAACTTCTAATAGAATTCCAATATTTGACTATCAGTACTATCACAATCACAATCAGTTATTTTCAGATAGGTATTAACATATCTGCGACATATCGATAATATCTACTAGACGAAATAGTATTAAAATATTACTTCTGAGTACTTAGGACTTACGGCTTGAATCACTTCCGCATGAAAGTAGCTAAGTACTTTTGTACTTACGAAAATGTGACGGAAACGAACTTGAGTTCGTGAGTACGTTTTTCAAATATTTTATTACAGGTTTGCCTGATTTATATACACTTAGGTATGTCGTTTTGCTGTATAACTATTCCTGTTTTATGTAAACGCTTACGCTGTCTCAACGCTTTCTCAGACAGCGGCGCGACTTTGCTCTTGGGTATAATCATCATCACCACTTAATTTATAAAGATGATTGAATGTGGAACACGAAAAAAAATTCTATTATCACCTGATCCCCCATTTCCGTCTTTCTCTTAACCAACCGTGCACAAAGCAATCACCCCTTGACAAGCACAAGATAAGTGGCCATTTGCCATTGATTTATGCTCTTATTTATGACAGAGCTAAAAATGGATGAACTATAAGGAGTATCAGTTTAACTCCATTTCTTTCGCCGTTGTCTATCGTCATTCGTATAATTCGAGCTTTTGAATCTGAAAAGCTCTTCTTTCTTTCTCTATTTCCGGTAACTAAAAGCGCTTTTACGCCGTTGCCAGTTGTGCTTTCACTGTTAAGGATCCACTATTGCATGATGTTGGAGGAAGAGGATAACGGCAATCCGGTTGTTTCTTCACCCTATGCATTTCGGAATTGGAATGCAAGATGGTGGTTGTGGATGCAATTAAACCAACTATATTCATTTTCCCTCCGCCACTCTTCCTCAACTGGTCGATACCTCTCATAAACCTAGTATTATCCCCCCAATATCTAATCATGACAAAAGCTTCCAAAAAACAGGCTTTTTTCAACCCCCTTCAAATCCCCATTCCCCAATTTACAAAGGGAACTTGCAAATCGGCATAATCCAACTGGATCTTTTTGTTGGGAACCATCCATACAAAAATTAATTATGCAATAGTTAAGAAAAGCTTAGCAATGTTGACCCCTCCATTGCACATCTAACTCAAACGTAGTGACTTTTCACACTTGTGGACTCTCATCTCCCCTCCCGGCTCCCAATTACATTGCAAACAAAAAGTCATTTCATTTTTCAGTCAAGCTAACCCATATCCGATCAAGAAAGGAGGAGCGGAGAAATGGGATCGAAGTAGATGCTAACGCAAATTAGCATGTCTGTCGTATCTAGCAAATGCATGTAGGTATATGACTTATTCTCTTTCGTGGGATTTTTATAGATCATTATATCTTTCAGACATATTTTGCTAAAATGCCACTATTTTTCAATATTCATGATACATCTGATTGTCTGATCTTCGAAAACGGGATCAATGATCCATAAATAATACCACACCTCATTCATGTAGTGAAGGGAGAATTTGAAGTCGGCATGAAGTGAAAGCCCCCATAAAAGCACCCAAAACATATTCACTTAAGCCGAGTTTTCTAAAAATTCGTAGCATACAAATTATTGTGGTAGCTGACCAGGATTATGACGTGGATCCAGGCTCCTCGACGCTCCCTTCTCTCTGACTTGCTGAGACGCGAACTTAGCCCTTACATTTTCAGTAGCTCTTCTTCAGCTTCGGGAAAACGCTTCTGGTTTAAGGAGGAAATCACCAATGTACTCTTGACCTCAGCAAGCTCCGCGACCAATCTCGATAGCTGTGACACATCCAACTCTCAGCTCCACGATCCCTTCGCCGCCGCCCCAATGACAGCGATCTGCTGAATAATATTGCAAAGATACCACCAACTGGAGCCGGAAGTGAAAGTGACGATGAGGACGAAGGTTCAACGGAAAATATGGAGAGAAAAAACGGAGCAATCCGTGTTTCTCATTGTGCGAGGTTAGCTCCGGCCGAACACTGATACTGAGCACGCCGTAATAAGCGTTACAGAGAAAAGAAGGACAGACTGAGCCAGTTCAACTTCGGTTTATGCCTGATCGACAAAAGTGAGCAACCGAGCAGAGGCCAGTTTCATCAAAACTTTCTCCATGAGCGTTGAATGCCGCTTAAACATTTCATGTATCATGCCCTCTCCCACTTTTCAATCTACCTAAAATGCTCTATCTAGTTATGAAAAACATACGATTACATTTGTGTCTGCTGTTTTTTATAGCGAACAGATCGTAATTGCGCAAAATAGATCATTTATGTCCAATTTCTTGATATGAATAGTAGTATTACCTTGTTGGCAACTACAATGTCCATAAAGTGTGGAAATAAAGTTGTTGTGTTATGTAATAATGGTTAGATACAGAACGCATCTTAGGCCATGGTTTAGTGCCATCGTAAATCATATATACCTATTATGTAAATACCGTTCCCCACGTGGCCATTTTGTATATGCTTAAAGTGTACTTTTTCTTTACTCGAAGTGTAAGATACAATAGAGGTAGCTAAATTCCCGTATACTCGCCTTTCCATATCACATAGTTTCGCTTCGTGTTCATGGCATTGTAAAAACGCTGAAACGTGTTCGGTTATTAAATTGAAATGGTGCAACTATAAAATATGCATATTGTGTACATAATACATGGTTTCCACATCTGGAATTTTTTATCGTGGCATGGGGCATGGTTATATGTAGGTTTACATTAGGTTACACACTTTCTTCGTGTATAAGGAAAATGGATTAGAGGTTTTGCAAAGTCACCGAAACAGTTGACGCTAAAATGATATTTTATGTTTCAGCTCATTGCGTAAATGGACAAGGACGGAGTAGTAGTAATTCGACATGGTATCAATTTCCACTACGATTTTTTTCTGCAGCTAAAAACAAAATTATCGTTTATTTCCTTCTCCTCATTTAAAGGGTGTATGCGCGTAGAGGGGGGTAAAGCACTTATCGGTTTCTTAAATCGGAGGTAATCCCAAGGGAAAATAGTTGCTCTCGTGTTTCCCCACTTTCTCTCTCTCGCAGACTATACATTCTTCTTGGGTTATGATTGCTATTTTTTCGGAACTCAAACCACTCCCGCGTGGCTTTCATGTCCGGTCCAGTGTAGGAATCAATTGCTAAAATATTTTAGATTCGTGTCAAGCCTCGAGCCTCATGCTCTCTTTTTCCATGTGTGAAGCAAACTACAAGAGAAAATGACAGGTTTCACTTACGATTAGTCAGCTAATAGTAAGTCTAAGAAAGAAGACTTTTTTTGTGAGAGACATATATACATACCTAGGTATAGAAAATGATTTGTATGGGAGCACAGTCCCCCCTCCCCTCCCGTCTTAAATACAAAATACAGTCCCCTTCTTCTTCTGTTTGGAAATGGAAACAAGTGGAATAATTGAGTATGTGTAGATTTAAAGTAAATTGTTCTACTCAACCATAGTTAAGAGTGTTCTTATAGATCAGTGATCAAGGTGTGGAGCGCACCAGTCATGGTGTTGCAAATAAAGGTTAGGTCTATCCCTTGTTCCTGGCTCCTTGTCTATCCATACAGCATTATAACAATAATGTATGCCTCCATTTATGTTCTGCCGGTGGAAAATGTATTTGTGAATCTCACCTAATGCTCATTCATGTTATTTTGCTATGGTGGTGGTTATGGCTAAATAGACTAATTATAAGAGAATTAAACAGAACTTGGCAATACAAAACAGAACTTTTTACAGTTAAATTGGATTCGTAGTTATGAGCACCAATTTAGGAACTTACAAGTTTACAAATCCATGTCATTTTTTTAGATGTTGGATCTGCTTTTGAGTCGACTACTTCTACTTCTACCTTCTTATATCTACAGCTGAAATGGATTTTCACATACCTAGAACCCAATGCTGCTTTTCTGTTTTGAAATTTTTTCCTATGAAATTACGAAACATAATTGTTCTAATTAAGCCGCTAATCCGTTTTTTAGAATGACGTAATCTAAGATATAACTATGATGTATACATCCTTAAAATATACATTTGTTCTTTCTACATAATTGGGGTGCACTTAAGCCTACAAAATCAAATTATAACTATATTAATAGTTAAAAACTGAAAAATTCTCTCTTCGTCTCCAAATGTCATGCGCTAAATCATTCGCACGTCTTTCACTCTTTTAAAATGTCCTATCGAGGCTTCCATCTCGATATCGATGAAAGATCGAAAGCACAAGTCCATAGTCCATTCATGCTCCTTTCGCAACTCTCGTGGAAAATATCTTTCTATTTCCGACTTGACTTTCATAAGTATTGAAGCAGAAGAAGATCGGACTCCATCTCTTGCGTAAAACTATTATTTCTTATTTTGGAAACATGAAATTACTGTACTGTCATTCTCCTGAAATTTTAAAATTAGAAATACGAAAATCGTGTTTTTCTGTTTCGTACATGGTGTGCATTTCACAATTCCATGGCAATTCCATGGCAATTGGCAGGGATGCTTCCAATAGGGTGTATTTTTCTGATAACGATAGGAAACGAGAATACATTAAAATAGCACGACTCGAAAAAAGTATCATGTTGTGTATGGTAGAACTTTTGTCTTGTATATTATATTCTATAAAAAATGTCGATGGAATGGATTATAGATTATAGATATCAACCGTTCTGTTTTTCCTACTTTCGTTGGAACTTGTGTATTCCAAAAAAATATGAATATAAGCGTAGCAATCAAAAGGACCGTAGTTGCGTTTACAGAAATTCATGAAGTGAAAAATGGTTCACAAAAAAACGAACCAGCATTCTCACAAGTTAAAAAGTATTATGTTTCTGTTTTTACGCTTTTTTACATATCTATGTAGTAGATATTAATGCAAATGAACTGCTGTTCAGTCAGAAATAAAGGTAATGATTTTAATGGAGATGCGTCGTTTATTTGTACGCACATAGGATGAGAATAAGATGGGCAGGGCCACAACCGGATCCAACAGGGATGAAGATAAAACAGGGAAGATTGAGTTTCTTGTATCGTTCCGAGTCATTCGCATTTTGCTTCTTGCTCTGCAACAGGACAGAAAACGATACTAATGTTCTATGCGTATTGCATTGAAGCTAGTTTTTGTTTCTCGAAAAGAAATGAAATGTAAGCAGAACAATTGACGAAAAGGGTACAGCAGTAGATTGCAGTTAAAAAAACCGTAAAGGTGATACATTTTGAAACTATTACATAAGGAGGAGTCATAATGACGACCCAGCCATTGACTGTTTGTGTTGAGGGGAACATCGGGAGTGGAAAGACTACCTTTCTAAACCATTTCAAGAGCAACCCGAAAGTGTGCGTTTTTGACGAGCCGATTGCGAAATGGAGAGATTGTCAGGGTTCTAACTTGCTGGTATGTGTATAAATGAGAAGAGGTTATATACCGTTGTCATGTGGTCAGGTAGACAAAATACTGGTAAAGTAGTTGTGCTTCATATAACCTATTCGTATACCTATGTCGTTTGCGTAGGATTTGATGTACAAAGACCCCCAAAAGTGGAGCTTATGCTTCCAATCCTACGTCCAATTGACCATGATGGACCTCCATACCAAGTCGGTTGATCAGCCGATTAAGATGATGGAGAGATCCATATATAGTGCACAGTAAGTCGCGAATTTCTACAGCGTGTAATTCGTCATATTATGCTATACTGGTATTGTCCTTAACTTTATCCTGTAGGTATTGCTTTGTTGAAAATTTGAGACATAAATGTCTGATTGAGGAGGCCCAATATAGCGTGCTGTCCGAATGGTTCAACTTCGCCAAAGCGAATTTGCCCATCAACCTTGATCTGATTGGTAAGAAGTGAGCTATAGTTTGTGACCAGATATCTAACAACTCATGAGATTCGTTTCGGATTCGAAAAGTTGTTTCCTGTTGTAATCTAACCCATTTTAGTGTACTTGCGGGCTGATCCGGAAGTGTCATATCGACGAATTGTTGAGCGAGGGAGATCAGAAGAGAATCCCATTAAACTGGAGTATCTTCAAAATATCCATGACCTACATGAAAACTGGCTGATTCACAACCAAAAACAGTTGCCTTGTCCGGTAAGTATATTTATATTATAGAATAATGATCTATCAATGCCTACGAAATAAGCGCATCTCTGCCATTTGTTTGTGTAACTTCATTATTTCTGTTCTTTTTATAGGTTTTGACAATTGATGCAAATCCGAAGATAGATGACATGACCTCTGACTACATACTTTGTGATGAAAGACTGGAAAGATTGTTGGTTGAAAGGAACAGTTAGCTCTTCCATTTTGTTTGTACTTACAATTAGTTTCATTACAGAAGTACCTAATCTGATAGTGCCCCTATGTGTACTAAAAGTGGTTATTGTAAAAAAAATATCGTTCTCCTTGGACTAGCTAAATGTAGTGTGTTCTATTGTAAACTTCTTTACTTTTTCTTGTTCTCTATCAATTCCCTGTGTCCCAGTCAACATATTTTCACCGAGCTAGCGTGTATAGTATTTTTTATTGTTTTCGTATACTTATTTGTAATAATTTGAATATGCGAACTACTGTACAAACGTGCGTTTTTTACTTACTCTTAGTGTACACGGATCACAACACAATTTAATTATGTGTCTGCGCTATTTGAACCAAAATACTACAGAGTTATCATAATGCCACTTTGTTCTGAAATTACAACAAAATAAACTTCACGTCTTGTATTGGAACTATACAGAAAATCTTTCAGTTTTTTAATTTATTGGTGGCAGTCATGTCCATGATACAGGTTAACATTTTTTAGATACCTATGTGAAACATAGTGGTTTAGCCCACCTAAAAATATATTCAATCACTGACTAATTGCATTTCAGACCAGACCAAGAAAATTTAATTTTCGAACGGCTAACCATTTTTTAAATGTACATCTTTGCAACATTTCACAATTTTAATACACAATTTTGCTTTCATATTGGCTTTCTATCTTCGACCGACTGACATCAAAACTGTTAAGGCATGTATTACATTATATATACTTCTGTTTTTTTATGTACCTATGTCTCATCCTATGGTGTATCATCCAAGTAGAAGCATCCAAAAATGTGTCTACCGCTATCGCCATGTCGTCGTTAGTCAATACTTCAAACTGCCTTCAATGTTTTGACCTAAATAAAACGGAGAAATATATACCAATACGAGGTGCTGGGATCGTTTATAAATATCCTATTAAAAATATCCTGTTAAAACCAGAGGCCCCCTTTCCCTTCCTACTTTCACCATGCTAAGAAGCATTTTTATATTTGAAAACTAGAGAAACCGGTGTACTATTGCGGACACACAATCATCATCATCATCAAAATCATATAACTGTCTACTTAAAATCCAACTTCAATACTCCAGCTTAGCTCTCTGGTTTGTGTAAGTCTAACAATACTATATTGCCTTCTCCGTACAATCCAAACGGTGGACGCCTATCCTCCTCGCAGCGGAGAGAAAATTGTCCATTGGCAAAAAATATCAGATAATGATCTCAACAGTCAACAGTGGATATAAAGCTTACAGTGTAATGGGCTGAACAACTCGTTAGAAAAAAACAGTCATTTATAAATGGGATGAACGGGGAATGGAGGAGGGTTTCCTTCAAAGGAAAGAGCACCCGGACTTCTTGCATGTTATGAGATTGCCCAGTGTATCTGCCATTTGGATTTGATTTTTTCTTCTCACGTTTCTTTAACTTTCTCCTATGTATGCAATTTACGTTGTCCAGTCTTGAGGTAAATTGACATAAACGGTTTAAAAAAATTTCAGCCATTCAACTGGAAAAAATGGAGAGGAAGTGCGTTTTTTGAGTTGGTAAACAAAACCATTTTTTGCCTTCTTGTCTCCACACCATCGCACTTTTACCAACTTATCAGGAAAATAGTGATGGATGATGATGATGATGATATTTAGAGATGAAAATTTGCTTGCTTTGCCCCGGCAAATTTTAAAGCGCACAAAACGCACAAAGCGCATGATTTGTCTACGAAACGCATAATATGCTTAATGTAGCTTTTTTTTAAAAAATAACACATAAAATGCAAAAAATACAAAAAAATTGGGGTAAAATTCGTTAATTTAGTTTTTCAAATGAAAATATCGGTCCCCATTTTTTGACATTTAGAAGGCCTAAAACAGTTGCATACTAAAACTTTATTTATATGCCTAACATAGTATAATTTTAGTATTTTAGGTGTAGAATTGTAATTTTTTAAATTGAGTTTTCTAAATTTTCTCAAATTTGGTGATATTGATGATATCTATAATGTGTTTTTGTGCATTTAAAAAACGCATAAACTGGTGTAATCTGCAATTGTGAAAACGCATAAAATGCTCAATTCGATCACCGCAAAACGCGTAAAATTTTCATCGCTGATGATAATGTATTGATTTAGTGGGAGAGTGAAACGGGATAGTCGTTAGTAAATCCATATCGTTACGTGATGGTCAAATATGGAGTAAGCACTTCGTGGTGTGGCCGACCACATATGTAGTTGTTGAAGAAAGACATAATATTCAGGTAAGGGGGAAGGAGAAAGTACCATTTTCAGCAAGTGGTATAGATATGGGAGGAAACGTAGAGGAGAGAGAAAATGACTTTCGCGTTCATTTCCCAGCTTTATATCAAGAGTTGCTCTCCTATAAACAAAAAGTCGAAAACTATAATGCCCGGTATATGGAGGTCAACTGACTCGAAGTGTATTGTTGTATGGGTCAATCAGACAACTGGAGGTAGGTCAAGAGTCAAGGGTCAATGTGGTAATTGTTTTATATCATGTACGATATTGAGCGGGGCCTTACGATAACGCAATTTTCGTTCTCATTTCATTGGTATATGTTTTATTAGTGTCAATTAAGCAGTCACTGCTAGCTCACTGATTCAAACGTCAAAAATTAAAAATGTCAACTTGTGGGGACGAATACTTATGTAACGGTAATTTGTGTTTATTTGCTAGGTTGGGAGAAATATGGAAACAAGCCATAGAAGATAGACTATGATTTCTCATATCGGTTTCAAATTGGGGTGGGACGGAAATGTGGGACCACCTTTAGGTTAAATTTAATCGTATTTTGTCTTGAGCTGTATGCTACTTCAACTTCCTAAAATACACGACCTATATGTCTACCGTGCATTTTACACTATACATAATTTTATTTGGCATTTTAGTCGGAGCAATGTGTCATGGTATTTGAAGATGGCATAAAACAGTTATAGTTATGATGTGAAAGGGTGTTCGTGTTACTATCTTACATCATCACACATCATCCTCCATCCTGCCCAATATCTGAATGGCAACAAAGAATAATATGAGAGAATTTTTCGTGACTGAACTTTTCATCGTTGATTTGCTGAAAAGGGGACAAGAAGTTTTGTGAATATGCAATATGAGAAGGGTAATCTTCAAAATAAGAATACTGGTGAAAATATATTTTTCCTCTGTAAATGATTTCGTAATGGGACGGATTTCTCCCTAAGCACGTCACTTGAACATATTGATAAATTGTCTCCTCATTATAAACCTACTCAGGCTAGTAATTGCGCTAGTAAATGCAATAAAGGCCACGCATGGCTATTGTTATGCTATTTCTATTTTGCCATACCAATCGTAGCGATTCATACTTGTTCTGAACGGTGATAGCTAGAGAGTCCTCAATCTTTCATTCTTGGGGGAGCGTCAGAGATACGATCTGGCAAAATTGATGATGATGATGGATGAAATGGATGTCGAGTTTCTTGGGGAAAGCTTGCGATTTGCAATAAAACAATTAAGTCCTGTCTGTTATACGGTCCTCCTTCCCAAATCTTCAGTATAGCTTTCCTTTTTGAAGCATAATCGCGCATGGGGAGTTTTTTTACGGGTCCTTCACAAAATCTCACATTTTTACGACTAAATTAATGGAGTGGCAATAGATTGGAACGGCAGAGAAAGCTCGATTTGTAAGAAAAAAGCCGCTGTTAAAAAGGACAGAAAGTGGATGAATTATGATTATCTAGTGGCTGTCGATTTGCAGGTTATAAGCCGTTTTTCATTAACAATTGACAATAGGTTGAAATTATAAACTCGTTGAAAAGGTTATCGGTTTTTACACCCGGGAGTATGCAAGTAGTGAGTGCTTTCAGGTAGTCTGCTGTTATCATTTCGAGGAACATCTTGATGCTATGCTATCTGCGTGCTGAGCATATTTGTGCAATTTAACAATATTTTTACATGTTTTTAGTGATTGATTTGTAAAATATAAACATGTTTGAAATTGGTTGGTTATTTAGGTGCAGGAGTTCCGTCGGACCGCTGAGATTGGCGAACGAATGGGAACGTGCATGCTTTATGCAAGCATTTTGTAATATTTAAGAAGGTTTCAAGAAAAATTGTACAGGTTACCCCTATATGATAAGTTATATTTCCCCACTTCTTATCATCACGCATAGCTCTATAGCTCATAACAGTGGAGGGAAGGTGGCAAAACTGCATTTCCGGTCTTGGACACCACTGCGATTCCAGTCATTTTTATAATTTGAAGAAAAATGGGAGGCCTCTTAGCAAGTGATGTCCTGTGTGATAATTTGGGTGCTTGCTGTTTTTTCGTTAGGTCATGAATGGCATGGGTTGTCGATGTGAATTAACTTCGGATGAATAAGAGGCGTCTTATGTCAAGGATATGCAGACATCTTTATCGTAGCCCGAGCATCATCTATTAAACTGTTTAGATTTTTACCTATTTACTTATTTTAATTATGGAATTATTGAGGGTTGTTAAATGCTGATTTGATCGAGATAATGTTAAAATTGTATTCAATGTCTGCACACTGGACATGATAGGTTCTTAATATTTCGCTTGCATTCATTTCTTATCTTTAAGTTTGTGTTTGGAACATAGTTTTATGGGCCGTGGCATTCATTATCTTAACCGTGTCAACAGACACCTGCCTAACAATACAAGTACCTATGTAATAATTGGAAAGTACACTATATTATGCATGCAGTATTATGTATTATGATTACAAGGGAACGTCATACTTCTTTGTTTTTGTTACAGTGAAAAGTTTGTAGTGTACATATTAGTTCCATTCTGTTATCCTATTTAACTTTTCCGTCGAGTTCATTCAAGACATAATTTTTTTTACTGTCTGCCTATGAACTACGTTTGTAGTCAATTTTTATTTAGCTGTTCTGTTGGGCTTATTATGTACATAGGTCGTTTCTAAATGTTTAATATTTCATATTTTATAAGGATTAGAACATGTTGGGAATTTACACAACCTTTTATACGAAGCCCTTTAAATTAGTTATACAAGGAGTCTTCGTGGGTCTGACTTTCAAGGCAAATTGGTATACTTATAACTACATTAAATTGTTGTTTGAGCAATACCCGGTATGAATTTCCTTCCTAAAACCCGACCTATTATTTAAACTTGACACTAAAACTTCAAGCATAGTGGGTGGCAACATGTATTCGTATCATGGCACTTTATCAAGTAAGTCGTGTAGGTAAGACTCATTATTTCGTATACCAAATGACAAATGTTGAATAATACTATATTTACAAGAATACACCCAATTATATTTTACTATTGTTGCATTGTTTTTTGGCGCATTTCCAACTTTCTCATTTCTTTTACCGACCGTGAGTATTGAGTAGCTCATATTTATCAGTTACATTATTTCCATTTGCTGCTGCTTCAATACAATTCTAGTTTTGACTTCGTAGCTTCTGCATCAGCGCCCGCAGTTTTTTTTAGTAAGTATATCACACTATAAAAAACAACTTCCTGGTAATGGACTTAAGGAGATATATTACGGAGAAATGAATGGAAACGGGCTTTCTCCTATTATGTGTACTGTTGTTCGGAAAGTCATTCAATCGCGAGCTCGTGTCGTACTTTTCATTGTGAAGCTTAAGTTGAAAAAAAATATGGGCAGTTCAACGTTATTTCCTTCCAGCTAACAATAAAGCATGTCTTTTTGTTAAAAAGGAACACAATTAAATGCACGCGGGGGTACAGCTTGCAACTCCACGGAATAAAACGTGCGGAAATCAATTGATCTTGTCGTGACTCTGTCATTGAGAAAAATTACAGTTTTTTTACAGTATATGTTAATTGAGTTTACACAATGACATAAGGTATGCTAAATTTTTTTCCATACATTCTAAACACGGAGGCTACAGTAGTATGTAATGATTTATTTTTGGACCTATATGGACTCCGATCCTGGTAACCTGTGTTCATTTCACTTTTTAGCTTCCGGTTCAACATTTCATCTCCATTCCACATATTGCCTACATGATCATTCATAAACTTCACAGATAGGCATCTGCGCGATTGCCGACCATGGCTGCTTATATCTAAAAAATCTTAACACTACAAGGGAACTAACTGAACGAATGTTGACTTATGAACATTTGGATTTGTAATTTACACCATAGTGCAACAGTGGGAACAGGGACAGATAGACAATTGGATGGGGATTTTGGTGATATTGTTTGTTTCACGCATATCTTATATTTGATATACTGATAATAATATCTAATTCTTCCTGCGTGTGTATTTGACTATTGTTTTTCTTCCTTCCCTTTGAACTATCCCCTGTCGGCTTATGTCCACCACTACTTTTCTGATTGGGGGTCTTCGGTTTGGACATGGGTTTCGGAATGTTGTTTTATTGCTTTCTTTTTTCTCTTTCTAAAGGCGGTGCACTGACTCCCTTAGTCTTGAGCTTACTGCTTTCACTCTTAGATTTTGAGGATTATTTATCGTGCCATTGGGTTTTCCTTTGGTTTGCTCGCTAGAATTTCTCACAATTAGCAGCAGCCTTTTCTGAGTTGGAGGCAGGTCCAGGCTGACTCAGGTCAATAGTTTGAGTGTTGTGGTCCCCTTTAATTTTTCCTCTAGCTATGTGGGGCTCTCACATGTGGAATTCGAAATAGTTTTACAATAGCTAATGAACTACAAGAGTGAAAAAAGCTATTTAAATAGCTTGCGATGGGTTTGTTCCGAGTCTACATACAACAAACTTTAACCAAAATTCGGGACGAGTGTTATGGTTGTATTATTTTAAGATGCTGCTAAAATATGTTTTGGATCATGAATGATTTTGTAATATCATTTCTATGTGATTTTATGAAAAAATGTGGAGCTTTTGTGTGTCTGTTTTATCAATGCTTCGTTAAAACCAAAACTTCTCATCAATTACCCAGATAATGTTATATTTTATGCACTCTGACAGAGACAGTCTTCGAATGTGAGTTTGCCAGGAGATATTTAGTCCTTTTTGTTTCAACTTGGACTTCATTTGGCCAGCCAAGGCATTGACCGTGTATATCGTATCAATATGATATGGTTATGTTTGGGGCATTATGAGATCAGTACGTTTGGACTGTTCTTCCGAAGTAGTAGATCCAGACCCACATCATTTTACAGAAAGTGTTGCATTAGATTTTGCATCATGTTCTTAGTAAGCTTGAAGAATATGTAATAAAGTGAAAAAATCTACAAATAGGGAAAGTCCATCCATTCATTAATATGAACTGAACTGGAAAGTGCGTACTTTTGGGTAAATTTCTATTTATTGTGCTTTTGTCAGGAATAGGGTATGTCTGAAAGGTAGCACAAAATTCTGTCCAGATGCATATATTCATTTTGTTTTTGGGCATATATTCAGCTATAATGCTATAGTGAGTCGAATGTTTTTAAGTGACTTCTGGATTGGGAGTGTACGTTTGAGAATGTCGAAGAGTTTAGTAACATGCAATTGAGTTTGGAGTGTTGGAACAGAGGGGATGTGTTCTTACGGCATCAGTCAGGCAACGTCCATGCATGTGGGTTTGGAGAGCGTGTATGTATAAATGATAATGAGAGAAATATGATGCTGTGACGAAAGGGCAGATGTGCAATCGGCAGTCTTCAAATTGAAAAATCTTATACATACTTCCTTTGTCATACACGTTGCTTTTTGATACTGAAAAATCATGAACCACGATAAAACCGGATGTCGTATATGACCTGTTCGTATTTTCTCATTAGCATTTAGACTCATATCACTTCCAAAATGAATGGGGAAATACAGAGAAGGTATTAAACACTTATTTGCGATGAACAACTGTAAGTGTAAATACAGTATATTATACAAATCGAAACAAACATGTCAAAATAAAAGTCATAGACCAATTTCATGCGGAAAACTAATTGCAAACAATTTTTACGAGCTTGTTTAAAAATCATTACATGCTACATGAGACATTATAACACCAAATTGGTACTATTACATGACAATAATTCATCGTCATTTGCGACCGTGAATAATATAATTGTTTGATCATGTATGTATGTTATGTTACTCTTATTTCGCATCTCGTTCTTCTTGATTCGTGTTTCATGTTTCTGCTTGTCTTAACCCTTTTAGTTCACAATATCATCTTTCCTTTTCATAATCCGTAGATGTAAATAGTTACATTGTATTGGCTGATATGATCCTCCATATTATTATCATTGTGTAGATGAGGCCTATTCAGACGGACAGTCTATAAGCGATTGATTATTACATTTCATCATTGATTTCTGTTAGGTATGATTGATTATCGATGGCCAACATGGACGATTAATCTGACGTCTAGCGTCTGCTTTAATTAATTTTCCATTAAATTAATTAAGTCTAAAATAGGTATCGAGTTTGCTACTGGTTGACCAAAACAATTAGGATGTGAATGAAAACTGTTGATGAATACAATTGGTGTGATACAATTTAACGATTAGTCTGTATGGGAATTGGAAAGAACTCACATAGTAAAAATGGAGAGCACAAATGATTTGCAACAGATTCATTTGTTTTCCTATGCGGATAGCTAATTGGGTACGGGTTTATTCTTGACTCTACTTTTAAATGTTATTATTAAATGACGGCTATTTTCGTTGTACATATATGGAGCATGTAGGTTGCCGATTAGCTCATGCGGTATAGCAAATGATATGTAGTGGAATATGATGTTCCTCGAATGTTATTGTCTTTGTCTATAAAAAATGCACGGTTCAGAAAATGCATGGCACCTAAAGTTTGTTTAATTAAATTACTTGTTATATGAAGTACATTATTTTGCCAATAATTTGTAAGGCATATTTGATGCATGAACTAACTACAAGTGGTTAAATCTGAAGAATATATAATTGAGATGACTCTATTTTATTCATATTATACGACATTATGGCTGTAAATTATCTCTTTGCAATTGAAAAGTGTTATACATAATTGGAAATAACTGAGTTGCCAGAACATATAAATACATGAAGGTTTTTTACTAATCTATAATTGTTTGTTGATTATAGTATTTTATGTGCTATATATAACTGTTGTAAAAATCAGAGGGAGAGAAAAATTCATACACGCTGTATGTGATTAAAGACGAAATATCTTACTAACACGCATACCGATCCCACTTACTAAAGTAATTTCCTGTTTTTACAGCTCACACCTCTTGCTCTTCATGGTGAGGTCCAACGGTTCTGTTGGTAAGTCATCCAACACTGGCTCATCCTCTTGTTGTTGTTGCTCCACTCTCCCCGCTGCTATTTCCTGCTCGTTCACCCCTCCAACGTCCATTTGCTCTTCGCCCAACCCCACAACATCAATGTCTTCGTCTTCGTTTTGCGGATTGGCCCGATGGATGGGTGGATTGATGCTATGCTGACGCTGGATGTGTCGGTTGAGATTATATTTATATAGCGTCTTTTCGTCACAGTGCTGGCACTCGTAAATTCTCTTTCCTGTGCCATGGAACCTGTTGAGATGAATGTGTAGCTGAAGTGCCCCTTTAAAGCCTTCTGAGCAGACTCCACAAATGTGACCAATGGTTTTCGCATTATTCCCATTGTGAGCAAGCGCCTCCCACTTGGTAAGGAATCTAATAATAATGAATAAGAAGATGGACGAACCAAAATTAACGAACGTCTTTAGCTGTTTGAGGATTTAAAATGTTATTAAAAAAAACAAACTAAATTAATTATTTACGACTAACCCGAGTCCACGCCAGTCATAGCGCACAGTTCCGTTATAATCAGAATGGAGCTCAAAGTGGTGTTTTTTAAAACTGCCCTTTGTGTTGGTGCGGAAGTTATTGCAAACTCGGCAAGAGAACCTAATCCCATTCACCCCTTCAGTTTGTGTCTCATAATGCCCCCGAGGGATGCCTGCTATAATTCGATTCATTATGAATGAATGAAATGTTGAAAACTTTCCTTTTCTGATTGAACAATTAGTATGGTCTTCTTTCCAATACTTCCAACGGGATAATAAAATTTTGAGCAGTATGAAAAGCTAAAATTAGGTTCATTTGGAGACAACTTCAGAGCTGGATAGGTTGCTAAAAAAAAACAAGATTCATGCATAGGTATTGGTGGCTTTGTCTAGTCGTCTCTACTTTTATCAGTTCCTGTTTATCACCAAATCACTAGTCCATTTCCGATTTCTTAAATTTCCACGGATCACCGAAACTAAATCGATGATGATAAAAAATGGGTGGGCTCAGTCAGTCTCCGGACATGATAAGAAGTTGCAGGTGCAGCCCAAATAATCAAATGGCTAACAGATAATAAAAAATTAAAATAAAAACTTCAGCCATGCGGGCTCACTATTTCTAATCAGTCTAACCCAAGCCCTTCGTCTAGTA